>PVLA01001947.1:0-12505 GCA_004027455.1 Hydrochoerus hydrochaeris | reverse complement strand
AGAAATCCCCCTTATTGCCATGCTGTATACATTCATCCTCCAAAAAGATACTCAGACTGCCGGTGCCTACTTGCTAAAGGGGGTGGGGGTGGGGAATGGATCAATGTCTGATTCTTAGCCCACACACTGGCAGGCCCCCAGCTGCTTACAGGCCTGCCAGCAGGCCGCCTTATCTCCCAGCGCCCAAAGTTCCAACATGATGCAGAGCCTAGGAGTCGCTGATAGTTCTCGCCCTGGTGTGCCAGTGGTTTGCCAGGCCACCAGCTGCTCACCAGCGTGGCGAGTAGGCCACCTGTTCTCCAGTGCCCAAAGTTCCAACATGATGCAGAGTTCAGGTATCGCTGGTAGTTCCCCTGTGGAGCTTTTTGAAGCAAACATAGGAGACAAACTTAGCTGGACTCACCCATTTCTGTGCAAGTTCCCCAGGCCTGACTGTTGTGTTGAAGTCTCTGAGGTGCTTATTAACATACAAATTCCTGAACCTCATCCCAGATCCAGTGAGTCAAAATTTCCAAGGAAGGGCCTAGGAATCTATGTACTAATCACACTAACTGCTCTGTGACTGTTAAGAAAGGACAAGGACAAGGACATTGGCTCTAGGCTTTTAACATCTTATTACCAACAGTTTCTTTTTTCTCTCTTGCTTAGCCTAGTTCCTCTGGAGCTCCTCTTTCACACCATAGACGATTATGTACAATAGCTGTAAAGCTTCCTTTTCATTCTGAAGACCTCTGAGAGTATGAGTTAATTTTTAATTGAGCTGAATTTTATTATTTATCATGTCACTATTTCTATTACCACTTCTGGAAGTTCTCATTGATGGAATGTTACTATTTAGCCCTGTGTTATGAGGATAGTATGAATTAGTACTTATTTCCTCATTTTCCAAGGAATGAAAGAAAGCCTTAACAACCTGAAGCAGTTTGTCTGAGCACAAATAACTTATAAATCATTTGGCCTTGCTGCAAAGCAAGATTTTACTTGATTCTAAAATCCATGTTCTTAACCATTGTGTCAGCTGTGATTCAGGGGCATAAGACATTCCCTCTCATGGGGACAGCTCCTGTGGTTATTACTATGACAATTAGTTACTGACATCCATTTGGGTTCCTGGCATTTTGCAAGTCACAAAGATGGCTATGAGGCTTTCATTCTTCCCTGAGTTGCTGCTGGCTCTCTGGGGGGAGGTACTGACAATAATCCAAACTATCAAATGGATTGCATTTGGTGACGTGAAATTGCAAATGTTTAGGAATGAGAGTACTGCCCTTATGAGAGACCCCAAAGAGATGATCTCTTTTGACCATGTGAGGATCTAGCAAAAAAAGATAACCAGAACCTGATGATGAAGTGTGATGACAGAAATGACAGATAAAAAGTGGAGAAGAAATTGGTAGAGCCATATAAGAGAGAGCAAGCAAGCCAAGAGGACAAGGAACAGACACCTATAATGAGCCCAGAACCCAGTAGTCTGTGTGGACAATGGGAAATGTTTATTGTGCCTCTTGTGTCACACTGACAAAAATCCAGGCAGTATCCAATTATCCACCAACAGGGAAAGGGTGAACAAATTAAGTGTGGCAAATTGTAAGATACAAGTATTATGCAACTACACACAAAATGTGTTTGCTTTCATCTATTTATAGTTCTTTGTTTAGAGGAAAAGGCAAATGTGTGTCATAGGATCACAGTTTTGCAAAAATGACCAGCCTCAAGCCAAAAGGTTACCTGTGCATACATTTCTGTGGGCATGGTTTCTACATGTCACAGTAGGTAGCACATGTTACTTCAGCAAAGTTTAAATAGAACTTCACTCAGAAAGAAAGAAAAAAGTTCATCCATCAAGAAAGATGAATGAAAGTGGAAGCCTGACCATGATCAAATAACACTAGGAATGAGGGAAGTGACATCCTGCTCTTCTTAGTGGTGAATAGAGTAGGGGACATGGAGGAGGAATCAGGTCTCATTTCACAGCTGATGCCTCAGACTTATTTCTAAGTGGGAATCTATGCGTGGTGGGTAGGACTTGAGACCTTTCTGTAAAGTGACAGTGATGTGGAGGGGTCAGAGCAAGTGCTTCAGGCCCAGCAGCTTCTCCTGATTAGTGTATTACTGTGCTCCCAGGTGCTTATAGGTCAGGGCTGAAGCCACTGCCCAGACCATCCCTTTCAAAATTATGATGCAGTGCAACCCTTTTCTTTGTGGACCCTCTTCACCTGCTCTCTTTTCTCTATGATCTCTTTGTATGCCCTGGATGGAACCTAGGTAAAGTAGGTGGAGGCGGGGGAGTTGATGGGAACCTACCAGCCTACTTCTTGTCCAGGCTCTTTCTAACCTTCCTGACAGATTACCTTTACCTTGTTGTGTGCATAGTCCAGCAAGTGGGGATAAAACTCCACCCAACCGCAGCATGAGGATGAGTGTGTTTATAGTCACAGAATCACACACGAGGATGAAAGTCTTATGAACTGAACATTTGCTACCCTGACCCCCCCCCCCACAATTCATAGGTGGAAACCTAACTATCAAATGGATTGCATTTGGTGACGTGAAATTGCAAATGTTTAGGAATGAGAGTACTGCCCTTATGAGAGACCCCAAAGAGATGATCTCTTTTGACCATGTGAGGATCTAGCAAGAAGATGGTTGTTCGCAAACCATGAAGAGGACCTCATCAAATACTGAATTAGCAGGTGCCTTGATCTTGGACTGCCCAGTTTATAGGATTGTGAGAAATAAATTACTCACAGCTCCAAGTCTGTGTTTTTTTTTTAATTGTAGCTTAAAAGGGTAATGAAAGGAAGTGATGGGAGAGCCTTGGAACCCTGGTTTTTGCACACAGACTCTCTGCCTGCCAAGTTTTCTTTTGGCTCTTAAAGATGAAGCATTAGATCAAGACCAGCAGGCCGCAGTATGGTGTTCCCCCAAATTCATAGGGCAAGCTAAGCATTTGAGAGCTGCTGAAAGGCTCAGTTGCCTTAACTATTGCCCTGTCCCTACCTCAGTGTTTAGATCTGTTTAGATCAAGAATGTCCCTCAAAGTCTTCAGGTGCTCAAAGGTAGGGATTCTGGAAGGTTATGAAGGTTGGGAGGACTTGCTGTGAGGAGGAAGGGCCTGGTCAGGAAAGGCAGGCGGATGAGGGCATGACCTGTTGGTGTCTGTCTCCTTTTCTGCCTCTTCCTTTCTTTCTCTATTTCCTGACCACCGTGACATGAACAACTTCCTCGCCCCAGGCCCTTCCCACATGCCCTTTCTATGTTTAAGCTTGCTGAACATGGACCGAAATTTCTAAGGTGGTGAGGTTAAGTAAGCTGCTCTTTTAGGTCATGGATATCAGCAATGAGGAAAGTGACTGAACCCCTGAGCTCATAGAAGGCAAAGGCACAGCTTCAGTGTCCACAGCACATTGCTTATTTTTTTTTCCTGCTTCTATGGATTCTTATATAATACTGACATCTTCTCAGTCCAAATCTGCTTTTCTGCTCTTCCCCCTCCTCCTCTATTTCTCTACAGTTTATCTGCTAACATGGCTTTAAATTTCAACCTAATATTTTGCCCATTAACATTCCTCATCTGTCTCACTGCATTTTGTGATATCATAGAGTATCTGAGGCGGAGTAATTTGTAACAGACTGAAATAAACGGGCTCACTGTTACGGAGGCTGGAGAGCTCCAAAGTGTAGTGCCAACACCTGCTGAGGCAGCACGGCAGATGGTGATCATAAGGGTGAAGGGGACCAAACTCATGGTTTTCAAATAGCAGCAATCTCACCCTGAGGGTAAAGCCCTCATGATCTACTCACCCTTAAGTGACTCACTTTTCCATATTGTTATGACAACAGTTAAATTTCAAAATGAGTTTTGTAGAGGACATTCAAGCCATAGCACTATCTCCCTATGTTATAAGAATGATATAGGACCTCGGAACAACACAAGGGAAAGATAATTCCTAAGTTCTAAGAAACAACAGAAGTTGAGGAAATATTTCAACAGAGGAAGAAAATATTTATTAAGAGAAAGACAGCTCCTGCCTAAGAGAGACAGGACAAAACCTGGCATGTAGGTTGCCTGTAAACCCATTTCTCAAAGGAAGTTTTACAGAGAGAAATCATGAGGTGAGTGCAAGGTGGGACAAAACTATGGGCAACCAAAAATATTACAAGTATAGTCACTTAGGTAATATTGGTCCAGTGGGGAAGCAAGTCACATAGCAAGTGTACATGGAAAGAAAAAGGACCTGTCCTGGAAGGGATGGGTCAAGGAGGTCTTGGTCCCCCACTCAGGTGACTGATGCCTATTTAAACTATCTATCATTAAAGTTTATGCCCCAGGGAAGTACGCAGGTGTAGTCATTCCATCCTTGTCTTGAGCTTTGATCTTCAATGAATGCACCTCCACCCACACTTATAATATGTTCTTATTCTAGTCTAGCTCTGTTTGGCTGCCTATAATATTCTATCTAACTTAGTGTTCCCCCTACATAACTTAATATTCCCCCCTCTGAAGAGGTATAATACCTGCCATGAGAGGCCAAGGGGCCAAGACCATACTGGCTACTTCCAGTTGAAGGGGGTTGTAGTTGTGGTCAGCAGTCAGAAATATGCCACAGAGGGTCTATCTAAAGACCCTGGATAGATGCCAGACATTGTCATCTTGGGTAGGAGTATAGCTTGAAATCTGGAGGAGACAAGGCCAAAGAAGTGATCAACTATGGATGAAACAAATACTGATATCAACAAGACTATTATGAATATAACTGATAGAAGTTTCCACAAGGCAAAGTTAGTAGTATCTTCCCCCAAAGAGGGTAAGGAGAAGGGTAAGGAGATTTCACAGTCTTACATGGCATTAACCTGTTATGGACAGCCATTGAAATATTAGCCAAAGGACCAGGAATGTATACACAATATTCAACTATTACGATTGCACTAGTATCTCTGTTCTGGTGTTAGAATATCTAGTGCATCCGATTTTGGAGGATGGCTTGCCTCATTAATTTTACTACTTTCATTCAGGAGAGAAAGACTAGTCAAAGTGTCTTTGAAGGACTATTGAGTAGAGTTAGTCAAGGCTTCAACACATTGCATGGCACCCTTTAAGACTAGGGAAGGGACAAAAGAAGCCCAATGATCATACCAGTGAAACACCCTACTAGAGAGCACTGATGTTATAGATGGGGTAAGTTTGCAGTTTGTTGATACTTTTGACACTCCTACTTTGTAACTATGCAAGTCCCAGGGTGCATAAACCAGTCTTCAACCTGTAAAGTTATGATATGTATAAACTGTGCATCCTATGCATTTAGTAGAGTTAGGCCAATGAGACTAAGAGAGATTTCTGTCTTCCCAACATAAGGGGAGCTTTCTACTAAGCTGTCCTATAGTAGGGGGTTAACCACAGAAAATAATCATCAGTGTAAATATTGACTTTCTGTTCTTCACTGTTGGTAGGCTCAGAGCATTTAGGAAATTTGTTTAAGGTTCTGGGAAGCAGTTTGGGAACCAAGATCCAAGGTTAAAATATGGGTATCTGTCTTTTGGGTTTCCTTCATAAACTGATAGAGGAGTTGTGCTGTCTCATCATATCCTGCTACCCAAAGGCAACAAAAGCCTGTGATTCCTGGGAATTCCCTTAGCTGTCTTAAAGTCTTGGGCCACTGGATTAATTCTATCCTTTGGGTTCTGCAGATATAATAAGGCCCAAGTATTTTACCTCAAGGCTGCAAAGTTGTGCCTTAGACCTAGAGACCTGGTAACCCCTGTATGATAGGAAATTCAGTAGAGCATGGATGCGTTAGCTAGAGAGCACTTCTGAAGGGGCACAAAACAGTATATTGTCTACATATTACAAGACCAATACTTGGGAAATTCAAAACATGGCAAGTTATGAGAAAGCACTTTCCTGAAAAGATGAGGCCTGTATCAGTCCTCGAGGAAGCACAGTCTAAGTTAGTTGAGAAACTTGGTTGCAAGGATTTTCAAAGGAAAAAAGAAATTAGGAATCTTTGTATAAGGGAATACAAAAGAAGCCATCTTCTAAATAACACTGAAACCAACTTCTGAGATCTGAGAAAGGAGAGTATACAGGTTAGGTGGCACTGGACAAATCGGTGCCATGGCCTCATTTATCAACTAAGGTCCCCTATCAACCTCCATTTCCCATTTGGTTTTTGAACACCCAAGATCAAAGTGTTATACTTGCTATTATAGAATTTAAATGAAACTTGTGCCCTTAAATTATTAGTTATAGCAATAGTCCTCTTTTAACTTCAGGTCTTAGACAGTATTGTCTTTGGTGAGGAAAAATAGTAGGTAGACTCTTTGAGATGTATTTGCACCAGAGAAGCCCTTTTGCTCTAGCTCTTCTACCTTTAGTTGCTCATACTTCAGGACTTATGTTTGTCTCCATGAGGGGGAGGCAGTGTACCTGACCTGGGTACGTATATATCACAGTATAAACAAGATAAACTATCTCTCCCCAAGAGGGGAACTGGACTTTCACCCATATTGAAAAGATTGAGTGAAGAGAAAACCATCCCAGTTATAGCCCAAGGGTTGTGAGAAATAGCAAGTTATCTCCTCTCCAGTGATTCCTTTCGCTGAGGTATGATGGCTGGAAGGAAGGCCAAGGTTGAAAAGAAGGACCAAGAGATACATGCTGGTTCCAGCAATAGGTGGGTTTCTTTTCACTCTAGAGTAATGATTACCTAGAGCTCTTCTGTGGAAATGACTGTACCATAGAGATGACAATCTGGACAGAAAGAGAAGGCAGAGAATGCCCCCGAGGCCTTTCAGTCTCATCGGGCCTGCTGGTAAGATGGATCTGAGCTCTGGAGCCTTCACCTCAGAGGACAGTCTGACTCCCAGTGGTCATCTTTGCAATCAGAGTATGGACCAGGGTGATTCTTATTGCAGTCCTTCTAAAGGTGGCCTGGTTTTCTGCAGTAGTAGAAGATGAGTTCAATTGTTAAGCTCTTCTTGGAGCCTTAGGATCTATTCATTTAAAGGCTATAACCAAGGCAACCATTTTCTCTTGGTCTCTTCATTTTCTCCCTTTGGTCTTCTCCTGGTCTCAATTATAAAATATTGAGGAGGCAATTCACACTGAAGTATCAAGTGAGCTATCTGGAGCATCTTTCTCCTAATGAATGGATTTGAAGGACCTAGTTCTTGCCCTTCTTAGACTTTCAAGAATTCATGACTGAAAATGTCTCCTAGTCCAACTTCCCAGCCTGATAGTAGGCCAGTAGGGATCTTGTATAGGGACTTCTTGGGCTCTAGTAGGAAGATACTGTTCCCCTGGGTGCCTATCTTCTGCCATTCTAAAATCAACAATATAATATTCATTTCTAAATGTAACAGCAGCTTGTAATGCTGCTTGTCTCTCATTAGAAGTCAGTGTGTAATTTAAGAGTAACATTATATCTTTCCAGTCTAATTCACAGGTTTGAGAAAGTCCTCTGAAGACCTCAATGTACTTAGCAGGGTCATCTGAAAACTTTCCTTAGATCAGTCTGTTTGAGCTCACTGGGAGAAAAGGACACATGAACATAGGTAAGTTCAAATCCTCCATTTGCTCCCTGTGGCTTATATTTACATTTAGAACACAGATAAAGTTGTTTCTTGATCTGAAAAAGTCTGACCATAAGATAATTCTGACCATTTTCCCTCTATCTTATAGTACAGTGCTAGTTGTAAAATAGTATCATAATCAATATTTCCCTCTTTATTCCATTTTGGCTCTAGAGGGGAAGCAGGCCATGCATAGGTTCACAAAAAATAAGTGGCTCTTTTTCAATATGTAAAAGTTGAACCTTTTCCAGTCCTTAAGAGTATATTGCAAAGGAGTAAGAGATTTTGACACTGAGTCTCTCATCTGATATACAAGAGAAAGAATCGGTATCACTTTTAATTTCTACTTCATTTCTATGCTCTTGAGGCATCCCCTGAGGTAACCTTCTCCAGAGAAGGGTGGTTGCAGTCTGGAGAATAGAAGATAGGTTGGGTCTGAGTAGCCTCCTTTACTGACTTGTGATCCTATCTTCTCCAGAAACTCATGCTCCTAACCCTAGCACGTGCTTCTAAAAGCACAAACTACATTTGACTCCAGCTCTAACTGTCATGTTTAAAGAAAGAAGCATTGTTAGCAAAACCAGTAATCAAGAGATCTGAATGACTGCTTTACAGCTCTTTGAAAGAGATTGAGGAAAATAGATTCAAAGGGCAAATTGAAGCACTTCTCAACCTGCAAGAGATAGCATGAGTCAAGTAAATGGCTCAGAGAAACCCTCCCATGTGATGAAGAAGTCATCAAGACATTTGCATTATTTACCTAATGATCTAGACAGTCTTCCTTAGCAGCAAGAAAAGGCAAAGTTTTATTAAAAACCCACTCTAATATTTCTGTCTCTAAGGCTCAAAGGCTTAATTTATACCCACCATTCAACAACCACAATTTAAACTTTAGTAAAGGCACATTTATCAGTTTTCATATGCATATGAAAGAATAAAAAGACTGACTAAAAACCATTTTTACTCCTAGTTAGAATATTTAAAGCAAAAGTGTCAATCATTTTTCTAATAGTTGTTCTCCTCTGTGAAAAGTAGACAGTTGTTGCAAGCTGCCTCATACTGTTGGAGAGTGATTTAGCTAGCCAAAGAGATCTAAAGTTAACTCCCAGTGGGTTGGAGAAAAACTGTGATTTCTAACTTATTAGCAGAGAGAAAAGTCCAAATCTATAGCTCAACTCTTAAAGATAACTTAAGAAAGGGCCCTACTGGAGATTTAGCTCAGCAGCATGAGTGCCTGCCTGGCAAGCACAAGATCATGAGTTTGATCTTTGGTACAAAAAAAAAGTGTAGTCTCTGGTCACTCTAGGATAGAGGATACCAGAAGATTGCTGAGAGAGTTGCTTCTCACCTCACTGAGAAGTGCAAGTAAGGATGATGGATAAGGAGATTTTTCTGCTGGCTAACCAGGCAGGCTGTTGAGACCTAGTTTCCACTGAGGAGTCTTTGGGTCTCTACCAGAGTATTACCCTGGCCTTGACCCCTCAGTTGTCCACTCAGCTTTAACTGGTTCTATCCAACTAGAGATTTGTCACCAGGATGGAATCCAACTGCTTGTCTGGTCAACATTCCATTGACTTCAATGGGGATTAACTATCAGGCACTCTAGAAACCTGTCCTTTGCTTTAAGAATGGCAGCTGCTCTAAGAGCATTTAAATAGCTGGCAGAGTAACCACTGCTTATTAGAGTTCTATAAGGGACAGATAAAGATTCTCAGCAGTTGGATAGGAGAGAAAGATTGGGAAAATTCTGGGTTTCTCTCTCTCTAATCTGACATGGTTCAATAAAAAAGGAGAGTATAAGATGTGATGGTAAAAGAACAGAAATTAGGTCAGAAAAAGAAAGTCTTTTCTTTTCATGCTAACAATGAGTTATTGAGACAAGTTGCCTACGAGTTATCACCCTTGGCCTGGAAGGCATGAGTGAGGAATTTCAAGAGCTAAGATTGCCTCCTCACCCAGCAGAAGATCAGACCAGAAACTGGGGAATAACAGGTTTGATATTCTATCTAGAGTATAGACAGAGACTGGGGCCAGTTTAATTCAGTGAAACCTGACCCCCAAGTCTTATGAATAGCTGCCAGCCTATTGCTTTTAATTGATAGCTGAGGCCCCATGATTTATTAATAGGCATGTATATTTTCCAACTACAAACCAGATTTCATGCAGACTCATTTTACAGCATTTCATAAATTCACAGTTTAGTTAGGATCAAGCTCCACTAAGGGATGCTCTAAAACTACTTTTTCCTAGTGCTTCTGTCTAAGATAACAAACCACAGCAGTCAAACAAGGAGCACCAGTAAATTCAGATACAAAATAGGAATATAAGACCAAAATTTCCCATCAAGGAAATGTTATAGTCTTCCCATGTTCTCAACTTTAATTTGCCATCATTTTTTTTATTTAAAGACAAAAAAATGGAAAAAGATAGAAATATTACAGAATTTCAAGAAAAGATAAACAGTAAGAAATCACTAGTTGATACATTACATATTGTTCTTTTAGAAATAGTTATTCAAGTTACAGAATTAAAGCACACAAAGTGGACACTAAAGCAGTGAGAGTGCAAACAGATCTGTTCAATAATCCAACAAGAACCTAGAAATATGGTCATCAATCCCACACATCTAAACATACATGCAGCTATATCTTTTATAGCGCTTCCTATTTCCTCTTTTTTTACAATAGCAATTATACATTTTAAAAATTTTATTTAAAGAGAAGAAAAAAAACAAAAAAGAGTAGCAACAATACAGAATTCTGAAGGAAAGAAAGAAAAAGGAGAATGAGGAAAAGCCCCACTAAGAAACCAGTAATTTATAAATTACATAGTTGTGGATGTAGTTGTTCAAGTTACAAAGTTAAAGGGTACATAGCAAATATTCAAACACTCAGACCATAAACAGTTCTGCTCAAAGATCCAACAAAGATTCAGTAATATGGTCATCTATTTTACACACTCAAACATACATGCAGTTATATCCCTTAGAGCACTTTCTTTTCCTTTCTTTTTTATAATAGCAACTACACATTTTGGTTTTATCACTCTTGTAGTTCTTATTTACTTTTTATACTAGAGACACAATATGATGTTTATAAATATGATTCTTATTTATTTCACTAATGAGGATAGTCTCAAGTTGTCTCCATTTGCCTATGAGGGCCTCAAGATCATCCTTTTTTATAGCTGAGTAATATTCCATTGTATAAAAATGCCACATCTTTTTCATCCACTCTGCAGCTGATGGGCATCTTGGTTGTTTCCAGGATTTAGCTATCACAAATTATACAGCTATGAACATGGGTGCACATATATCACTGTGATATGAACTTTTCAGTTGTTTGGGGAAAATACCCAGGAGGGGGATAGCTGGATTGAATGAGGCTTCCAATCCTAGTCTTCTGAGAATTCTCCATATGGATTTCCATAATGGTTGCACCAGTCTATATTACCACCAACAGTGCAGCAGTGTTCCTTTTTCCCTGCAGCCTCACCAACATATGTTATCAGTTGATTTCTTGATGGCAGCTATTCTTTCCGGAGTAAGGTGGAATCTCAATGCTGTTTTAATTTGCATTTCTCGAATGACCAGTGATGGCGAACATTTCTTCATGTATTTATTTTTCATTTATATATCTTTCTCTGAGAACTGTGTGTTCATCTCAGATGCCCATTTTTGGAGAGGGTCTTTGAATTTGGGAGGCTTGATGTTTTTCAATTCTTTATATATTCTGGACACAAGTCCTTTGTCTGAGGGGTTGCTGGTTAAAATTTTTTCCCACTCTGTTGGTTTTCTTTTCACTCTATTGGTGATTTCCTTTGAAGTGCAGAAACTTTTCAATAATGTGAGATTCCATTTGTTGATTCTTTGAAGTGTTTCCCGTGCAGTTTGTGTTTGGTTCACGAATTTTCTGCCTACCCCTATGTCTCCAAGACTTCTACCTACCTTGTCTTCCAGTAGATTTAGTGTTTCTGTTTTAATATTGAGGTCTTTGATCCATTTAGACTTTAGTTTTGTTCATGGTGATATGCATAGATCTAGTTTCAGTTTTCGGCATGTAGAGAGCCAATTTTTCCAACACCATTTATTAAAGAGACTATCCTTCTTCCAGTGGACATGTTTAGCCCCTTTGTCAAAAATAAGATGACTGAGTGTCTTTGTAGTTGTGCTTACATCTTCTAATCTGTTCCACGGATCCTCAGGTCTATTTCTTTGCCAGTACCAAGCTGATTTTATCACTGTGGCTTTTTAGAACTGTTTCAAGTCAGGAATTGAGATGCCTCCTGCCTTGCTTTTGTTGCCTAGAACTGCCTTTGCTATTCTAGGTTTCTTCTGTTTCCAAATGAATTTTAGTAGTGTTTTCTCTAGATCTGTGAGGTATGTCAATGGTATTTTGATTGGAATTGTGTTAAATCTGTATAACAGTTTTGGGAGTATAGCCATTTTCACAATGTTGGTTCTTCCTAACCAAGAGCAAGGAATGCCCTTCCATTTTCTAACATCCTCTTCAATCTCCTTTTTCAGTGTAGTATAATTTTCAGCATATAGGTCTTTTACATTTTTGTTAGGTTGATTCCTAAGTATTTCATTTTTTTACATGTTATTGTAAAGGGCGATATTTCCATAATTTCTCTCTCAGTGAGTTTTTTTGTGTACAGGAATGCTATTGATTTTTGAGCATTGACTTTGTATCCAGCTACACTGCTGAACTTGTTCATTACCTCTAGCAGTCTTTTAATGGAGTTTTTTGGGTCTTCTATATAGAGTATCATGTCATCTGCAAATAGTGATAATTTAACTTCTTCCTTTCTTATCTTTACTCCTTTTATTTCTCTCTCTTGTCTGATTGCCCTGGCTAGTGTTTCCAGAACTATGTTGAAAAGAAGTGATGATAGTGGACATCCTTGTCTTGTTCCTGATTTTAAAGTGAAA
>PVLA01001946.1:281592-307622 GCA_004027455.1 Hydrochoerus hydrochaeris | reverse complement strand
CACTTGGGAGGCTGAGGCAAGGGAATCATTGCAAATTCCAGACCAGCCTGGGCCTCAAAGTGAGCTCAAAGCCAGCCTGAATTGCAGAGCAAGACTCTGTCTCAAAAAAAGACAAAAGAAAAAATTTTTTACTTATTTATTTTTGACACAGGGTCTCACTCTCTAGTTCAGGCTGGCCTTGAACTCACTACGTAGCCCATGATGGCCTCAAACTTGTAGCGTGTGCCACCATGCCCAGCCTGTTGTTTCTTTAAATTGATCACTTTTTCTGTTTTTTGGTTTTCAGAGAATAATTGAGGGATTATTATTTACCTCTTTGGGTGTTAATCCAGGCACAAGTCTTGCAATGCTTTCCCAGTTGATGGTCTGAGGGATTCCAATTAATGGATAAAGGATCATGTCCAATACCATTTGGTTGTTATTGTTCAAGTAATTGTTGTTTTCTGAATATCCACGACTCATCTTTTCGAACTAGGGGGAGAGAGAGGAAAATGCAGCTTTATTTACATCTGAAATCCAAATGTTCTCAAAGCATGATAGATTAATTTATGCCAAAAAATTACATGATACCATGTAAAGAAAAAATAAAATTGCCCTAAAATAACATTTAGGCCAAACTCTTCAAATATGTAAGTATACTTAGAGTCTAAATATTTTGATTTGATAGTTATTAAAAGTATAATACAGTAATAAAGTAGACCATTTGCAGACTGTGGGCAGAGAAAACAAGAAGTCAAAAAGAAGCAAGCCCTCCCTACAAGTCGGCACCATGCATGGGCCTCTAGGGGTACAACCAGACCCTAGCTCCTTCTGGCACATAGGCTGGGAGACAAGAAGAGCCAGCCCTGCCCTTCACCATATTAGTCTGCAGAAACACAGGCTGCAATGAAGTAAAATACAATTTAATGCTTGTAGTGTTCAGTATTTCACTGACTCTGCAGGTCTAAAGCTGATATAATCTGATCATTTATATAGAGGACAACAATATGCAATGTAACATCTATGGGAAATCTCCTCCTGAAGGTGGTAGCCATTGATAATTTCCTATTATCTTGCTTTGAAGTCCTGTACCATTTTCATTGTTTTGTTGGGTTGGGTTTTATTCTGTTTTGTCTTGTTTGATTTTATTATATCCAGTGGCATGGGTAGTTATTTCAAAGATAACAAGATATATTATGGTAGCCATTTTGGATTTACTATTATCTTGCTTTGAAATCCTTTATTGTGTTCATTGTTTTTCTTTTTATTCTGTTCTGTTTTGTTTGATTTTTACTAAGTCTGAAGGTATGCAGCTCTTTTAAAGACAACAAGAGGTATTATGGTAACCACTGTTGATTTCCTATTATCTTGTTTTGATATCCTATATCACACTGGTTCATTTTGATTGGCTTTATTTTATTTTGCTTGTTTTTTTTTCCCTTTAAAATCAAAGTAATAGTATTAATGGCAGAATCTAGGTGGTGGGTACACAGATGTTTAAACTTTTTACTTTGCTGTATGTTCAAAATTTTTTATTATGCTGGGCATGGTGGTGCATGCCTGTAATTCCAGCACTCACAGCAGAAGGACTGCCTCACGTTTGAGACCAGTCTGGGCTACACAGTGAGTTCAAGGCCAGCCTGCACTACAAAGTGAGGCCCTGCCTTTAAAAAAAAAAAACACACAATAAAATGTTAGGAGAAGTGAATTTATATTCCTAAAGAAAATAATCCTTGGGGCTGGGCTCAGTGGCACAGTACCTGCTTGGCAAGTATAAGGTCCTGAGTTCAATTCCTGGCCCCCTCCCTGCAAAAAATCTCATGTGTGTGTGATTTATACACAGACTAGCAATTTATAAATGGTGTAAATAAACCATGAAAGTGCCCATACATTGCTGTTAAAAGAATTATAATTTCATTCTCTTCCTAAGCAATATTCCCTTTATCTTTCCTATGAGTAAATGTCCATGCCATGATCAATGAGGGCTAAGCATACTAACTTTTTATTGACTAAATAAATGAGACTTAAAGTTAATCTGAAAATTTAGGCTAAGAATAAGTTTTAGTGTGCTGTGGTTATTAGTTATAAATGAGATTATATAAACAAGTGCAACTGCTCTATGCCCTCCTGCTTTTTTTTTTTTTTTTTTCGTTAAGACAAGATCTCTGTGCAATTCAGGCTGGCCCTCAATTCATTACGTAGCCCATGCTGGCCTTGAATTCACAGCAATCCCTGCCTTAGCTTTCTGAGTGCTGGGATTATAGGCATATGCCAGCATGCTGGGCATGTTTACATGTTTGAAGGAACTTTTCCTTGCAAGCTCTTCTCTTCAGAAGCAATGTGACAACTGGCCTAATAAAGCTTAATGATTTTACACACAAACACATATGCTGACGAACACAAAAGGCCAAGATACTCCATAAATACACCCACTCCTCAGAAGGGAGGCTTGGTAGGTTTCCTCACTTGGTGCCCCACCATCTTCTCCTTCATCACAACCCCTAGTTTAATCCACAGTCTTCTGAAGAACATAGCTACTGCTCCTCATCTTACTCAAAGGTGTCCGAACCCAGCAGGCTACAAAATAATGCACACAGAGGATTTGGGTGGTTTTCCACAAACAGTTCAACAAATAGTGGGGGCCCAGCTGTGTACCATACACTAGGGATACAAAAGACCTTACTGTGACCATGATACAATCCTATATTTAAGGAAGACTTAGCAGAAAAATAGATAATTTAAACATAATACTATCTGACCAAGAGCCAAAGCAGATGGCAGGCAAGAAGGAGCAGAAGAGGAAATGGAACAGCTGTTACTTACTGAGTATCTATTAGGAGCTGAACTCTGCTCTTTACATGTTATTTCAATAAATTCTTAACACATTCCTACACAATAGGTGCTATTCCCATTTTACAACATGAAGAAACTGGTTCAGCAAAAGTAAGTAATCTGTACAAGCTCGTGGAGCTAAAAAAAAAAAAAAAGAGTAAGGATTCAAACTCAAGTAAAAAGGACTCTCAAATTCTATGGTTTCTATTCTATGTGACGGGTATTCTATAGGGGAGGTAATGGTTAGGAATGACTGGGGAGCAGGGCCTAATAGACTGTGAAGTTATGTTTCAATGAAACAACTCTAAGAGCTTCTGCCTGTGATAAAGTTAAGGGAAAAGGCTATGGCATCAGACAGAAAAAGAAGCTACCCATTGAAACTTAAAATATTATATCTGAACATGATGGCACATGCCTGTAATCCCAGCACTTGGGAGGCTAAGTTAAGAAGACTGCTGCAAGTTTGAGGACAGCCTGGGCTACACAGTGAGTTCAAGACCAGTCTAAACTACACAGTGAGTCCTTCTTTCAAAAAAAAGAAAACAAAAGGAACTTGAAATATTTTAGGAAACTTTTTTCATAATCAGTGTACTTAAAGACACTTCTTACTTGATTCAAACATATACTAAGTCTCCACTATGTCCCAGGTACTGTATCTGAAGTTGGAACATAAATTTACAGATGAAAATAAGAACAAATGTCTGGCTGGTTACATCAATGATTTAACTAATACTGAATTTTTGGTTGGGGACAAAAATCTCTAAATGTAAGCTGTTCTGATGGGAAAACATGGCATATTTTAGGAAAAGAAATACAAAGATCCACTTATAGACGAATACAGTGAGGGAAAAGCAGTGTTAACCCCTACTACACAGGAGCCTAAGGTTCTGGTTTGCATTTCAGCACCATCCCATATTAACTAGTCAAGGTAATTCCTTGCAGAACTGTAGGAATAAAAGGGGATGAAATCTCTGACTGACAGCATGGAGAGAATCAAAGGAATTACTTTGTAAAATCAATCTGAAAACACTGGAAGTACTTCACAAAGGAGATGCAGTGTACAAAAACAGTAGCTATTTTCTAGGGTAGTGCTGAGGACTGAGATGTTTAAAACACTGCTCAGGGCTGGAATATTGTACTCTCTCAATGCAACTATGATTACTACTGTGTGATCATTTGCATAAGACTGTGATATAGCATGTCAGGTGGCAGACATTATAGTTGTCCTCTTTGTTTGTATGAACATTAAAAAAAAAGACATAGGAAGATATTATGCATTCTAAAATCATAGCTTAACACCCAGAGACATACCTTATTGAAAGGTCAGTGCACTGCAGCAGTTGTGTGTGTAGATCCAGAGACAGACTAAGGTTGTGCCCAGTTTTACTATTTAAGATATTACCTGATTCAGATATTATCTGTGCTTCATTTTCTCATCTGTAAAACAAAGGTAAAAACAGTGACTAGTTCACATACTTCTGAGGATACTTGGATGGTATTACCTGGCACACAGTGAGGAATACGTAATGTTTGTAGTTAAAGCATTTAGTATTCCTGAGCTCTTGGATTAAGCAGGTTTATTAAGATTAAAATTATAAACCAAGTGGTACAGAAATGCAAGTTTGAGTCCAGCTTGAGCAACTTAATAAAAGCCTGTCTCAAAAAAAAAAAAAAAAGGCTGGGATGTAGCTCCCTGTGAAACCCCTGGGTTTAATCCCCTGTGTGTGCACACATGTACACATACACACACACAAAGGAAAAAAGATACTATGATAGATAAAAAGATACTAATAACTCAATGAAGTAAGCTGCTAACTGAATAGAGAGTTATAGATACTTACCCAGCTTTAACACTCTAGTAGGACAACCTGGGGCTTCAACTGTCTCAGCTGTAAGGAAAATATGTTTAGGACTATTGTGAGAACTAAATAATACTAGAAAGACCTAGTATACTCTCTGTCAAACAACATGTGCAACAATTTATTATTACTATTACTCCTCCTTTCCTACTTTGGTCATTACTGACATAAAAAATTCCCAGTAATCAATTTAGTAACTATAACTGTATCAAATAGAAACAGAACTTCATTCTTTTTTAAAGAGTTGGTCATTGCACCCTACGATGAATGTGATCATTATGTACACCTAAAATGCAGCAATAAACTTAATTTTTTTTTAAAAAGTTGGCTATCACAAAGTCAGGTGAATGGAGTGAATCCAAAAGTAATGTCCTTTCACATATCCTTGGCTGAATTCCATGAAAATCTCTGGCAAGAAGGCTTGGAAAAGGTCTTGGAAGAATGTTAGAAAAGCTCTGAGAAATTTATTTTTCTCTTTAAACCACAAGACTATGGTTTCTCTTATGCACAAGGACTAGTGTTTATGATTTCTAGAAAGTCATACATGTATTGCCAAAAATGTTTGCTAAATTAATAAGTCACAAAGCTTAAAACAGACTTTTTTTTTATATCAGTACCAGGGATTGAACTCATGACCACTCATCTATAAGGCAGGCACTTATACCACTGAGCTAAATTCCAAGCCCCTTTTTCATCCACTCCAAACTGAAGATCCTTAACTCATTCAAACAAGTATTTACATGGTACAAAAATAAATGGGAATCCAGATTAATCCCAGATTAATCAATAATTTTGAATTTTTTTTTTTTTTTTTTACAGTAGGGAATCAAACTCAGGACCTTTCGCTTGCCAGGCAGGCACTTATGCCACTAAGCTGTATTTCTGGCCCTTGGGTGAACATTCTTGAAAGTAGGGGCTGGTTTCTCACTGGTTAAAAAAAAAAAAAAAGTCACTACTCTCCATTATATGCACAGTATATGCATCATTTCTCATATCACATGGTTTGTGGAGCAGGAAATGGACTGCTTCATTGTAATTTGTTTGAACCTCAACACAAAGCAGTCTAGAACAGATTCCAGGGTAAGGACCTTGTTGGGGTGTTTTGTTTTCTTTTTTTAAAAAACATTCTATTAAAATTCTAAAACACTGTCTATATTGAACACTTAAAAACTTACATGTATTTTTCGAATGATACTCGTTCATGCTATACCCGTTTAAGAATAATCTGAATAATCTAGATGTGAAAACAATTTGAGTCCGGGAATGGTGGGGCACGTTTATAATCCCAACACTCGGGAAGCTGAGGTAGGAGGATTGCTTCAAGTGTGAGACCAACCTGGCTACAAAGTGACCTCAAGCCCAGCCTGAACTGCATGGTAAGATGCTGTCTCAAAAAGACAAAGAAAAGGCAAAAACAAAAAAACCCAACAAAACAATTTGGGCTGGAGGTGTAGTGGCAGAAAGCCTGCCTAGCATGTGTGAGGTCGTGGGTTCTAGCCTCAGCATGGGGGGGGGGTATTTTTGAAACCAAAAATAAACATGCTAACAAAGAGAAAAGTATTTTGCAAAAGGGAAGAGCACCAAAAGCTGAAGGGAGAGGGAGAAGGGATGTTACATACATGCACTAACTCCCCGCAAAGAATGTAATCACTATGTACTGCAAACATGTACTTATAAAATTTTTGAAATATCCTATTTAATAGATTATACTGCTAAAGAACACACCTCTTGCTCCTCCCTTATTCCCATATCTCGGTTTTTGTACATGTATTACTAAGACAATCTCTGTAACTTCCTCAGAGAATTCCATCCGAATTTTTTCTTTGTGCACACAGAACTGCTCCTATAATTTTTTTTTTTTTTGCCCCAGGTAGTGGTAAGGATGGGGGGAAGGTCGAAGGCCTCTCTGGCACAGCAAAGCATGGCGGTCACAAGGTGTCATCCCGGACCCAGACTTCTAGACCCCTGACCACAAACAAGAGAGGTAGCTGGCTTCGATCCAGCATAAAGTAAAACCATACCCACGGCCAGCACGTGAGGTCAAAGCCCTTCACACCCCCACCACAGCCCCCCGGCCCAGAGGCTCCTGCGCGGCGCGGCGAGCCCTCCGGGCACACCGGACTTTCGCGGCTCCCTCCCTGCCGCTTCCGTGTCCGGTAGACACAGAATGTCTCGGGGCGAGGGCCAGTGAGAGGCGACACAAAGGCGTCCCAGCCAGAGCTAGCGGGACGGAAGCGGGGATACGGCCGCTCCTCAGCAGTAGAGCGGACGCGAGCCGCCGCAGGTTCAGAGAGCAGGCGGTGGCGCGAGGGGGCGTCCGGCTGCCGGAGCCCCGCCCAGGCGCCCCGAGTGGGGGTGGGGACAGCAGCGGGACCGGCTGGCGGCGAGCGGTACCGCCTCTCGCCCCACTTCTCGTTCCCTCGTCGGCGCCAGAGTCTCACGGCGTCTCGCTCACCTCCAAGGGGCCACGGAGGCCTTCCCTGCGCCTCTGTCAGCGCAGCAGCCGGCGCCCGCCCGCTGTCTTGCCAAGGAGCCCCCCAGACACAGCCAGCAACCCCGGCGCGGTACCCACACGCGCCGCCCACCCCGGCGTCCGCTCTAAGGCGGTGGCCTCGCACCAGCTCCAGGGGCTGGGGGCGGGATAAAGCGCCGAGCCGACGCCGTCCGGCCAATCGCGAGCCAGCGCTATGGCAGCGGAGCCAATGAGCGGCGAGCTCCGGCGGGGCGGGCGGGAGCCCGACGCGCGGCCGAAGCAGGCGGCTGCTGGGTTTTCCCAGTGCCTTCCCCTTCTCACTCCCAGACTTGTCGCAGTGCAGCGTCCCTACCCACCTAGCGTCTTGTCTCCTAGCAACCAGAGCTCCGGAGACTGGTTTTAGGTGGCTAACTAAATCCCGAAGACTGAGAGATAAAGCAATTTGGGTTAAAACAGATGAAGTATGAGGTCGTGAGTTCGATTCCTGGTACCAAAAAAAAAAAAAAAAAAACCAAACCAAAAAACAAACAAACAAACAAACAAAAAACAGATGAAGTAGCTCGCGGCACAGGCCATTTTGGTGTATCTGCTTAGGAAGAACGGAAATATAAATGATTCGAGGGACGCCGAAAGTACCTTGTGTGAAACGTCTTTACCAGAAGACTTAAAAATGTATATACCTGAATTGCAGATGCGGTTTTCTACGTTAATAGCGTCCGCAAGTATGTGTTATTGTGGTGAATACTACCAAGTGGGAAACTAGTAAAGTGCGTTACGTTCAATATTGTAAAAGCTACGTGCTAAAATCTCAAGTTTTCACTTGGTATGTGTCTATCTTGAGAAACAAAATTAAATGTTAGAAAGGACAGAAAAAGTAAAGTCTATCCAAATGAATAATTACGACGAGATCACACAGAAAGTCAGTTTTCGTTCCTTCCAGCCTTGACTTTGTTGGTCTGAAGATTGAACCCAGGGCCTCAAGCATGGTGAGTTACCCTTTTAAAAAATTTGAGCTAAGTTTCCTGGGGTAGCTTGAATTTGTGATCCTCCTGCCTGAACCTCGGAGCAACAGGGATTAGAGGTATATGCCGCCTGTGACCTTTATGTTCCATAAAGACATTGAAGCTAACTTAAAGTTATTACGTTGTGGTGGCACTCACCTGTAGTTCCAGGTACTCCAGAGGCTTGAGCAGGATTGCAAGTTGGAGCCCAGGCTGGGCAACTTAGTGAGACACTGTCTCAAAAAAAAAAAAAAATTAAAAAGGGCTGGGAACGTAGCTCAGTGCTCCCTGGGTAGGGGATGAAAAATAGTGGGTAGGGTTAATGCTTAAAGAATGCCTGCTCACTATTTACTCCCTTTTTCCTTTCACACAGGCTGGTGTCAGTTGTGATGGTGGTAAGCCACTTTAAATCATGAGAACAACAATCCATAGGGCACAGCTGAGCAATAATATAGAAGAAACCTGGTCCTGAATTAGCTTCTGATGCAGAGAATACTTCTGGGCTTAGATGAGGAATAATTATCTTATGATAGCTACTGTGGTTTTTTTTTTTTTTGGTTTTTTGGTTTTTTAAGACTCTACATTACATAGCTTTCTGTGTCATAAGAACAAGTTGTTCCTGAAAATGAGTTGCTACAATAACAGAGATCTAACATGTACTGTATATGACATTGGTTGATAGTTAGACATTGTAGGCTGGTGACTCTTCTCAGGTATTTTAGGGAAAATGTCACCTCAAATATTGGGAAAAATTGGAAAGCTAATTATGAAACTTATAACTGAGGAAATGGATTAGAAACAGAAGGTGAGTTTGTGTTGGCTATCCTTGCTTTTAGCAAGATTCAACCAAAAGAGATGATGTCAGTTAAGAATCAACCAGTTTTCAGGCAGGGGTGGAAGAAGAAAGAATGCTATTAGTGGAGCCCCTGTACATCTGTCTCTGGTATCAACCCACATGCTAAGTATCTCTGAGACTTTAGTTTGGATTATATCTGAAACTTTATATATGTGTATATATATATATATATATATATATATATATATATATATATATTTTTGGTACTGGGGATCAAACTTATGACCTTGCGCTTGCCAAGCAGGCACTTACACTGCTGACCTAAATCCCCGGCCCCTGAAGCTTTTTGTAATCCTCTTGACTTTTCACAGTTACACAAAGATAGATCTGTTATCCTTGAGAGATCAACTTCTTCAATCTTTTCAATTTAATACAGAGAAAGTTTAAGTGGCTTGTCCAGTCAGATGACCAACTCATTAGATTCAGTGACCTTTGCCCAGAGCCTTGCTTTGGCACTGTACTGTACAAATGTTCCTCCTTGAGTCTTGTGTATAGAATAGGCAAGGCTTCCAGTTCCCCTTCCGTAACAAGCCTAACCCTTTTGCATTCATAGCTTGTCTACGCCTCTTAATACTTTTAGTACAGTCTATATTGCTTTAAAAGGGAGACCCCAACACAGTGGCTTAAACACAATGAAAGTTTATTTCTCTTTGCAATTACAATAGACGAGGGTGGTCCAGGGCTGGTAGGGCTGCTTAGTCATCTTAGACACACAGATTTTTGTCTCAGAATCTGAAATGGTCAAAGAACTCTCATTACTGTTGACACCCCAGGGACAGTATGGATAGAGGCAGGGCAAGGGAAATATATGCCCTGGGTACTTAAAAAAAAAGAAAAAAAAATATAATATATATATATATATATATTAACCATATACAATGCCCAGCATATATATGTGTGTGTGTGTATATATATATATATATGTATATATATATATGTATATATACATATATATATATATAATTTGTTTGGTTCTGTTTTTTTAAAAATTTTGATTGTTTGTTTGAGGCAGGGTCTCATTATGTAGTTTAGGCTGGCCTTGAACTCACAGTGATCCTTCTGACCTCCTGAATGCTGAGATTACAGGTCTGTGCCACCATGATGGGCTTTAAACACTTTTTGACAAATTAAAAAATATGTTTATAATGTACAGCATATTGTTTTGAAATATGTATCCATTATAAAATGATTAAATCAAGCTAATTAATCTACATACTATTTTTACGTTATTATTTATACATTTATTTGTGATGAGAACACCTAAAATCCCAGCAATTTTCAAGTATGTAATACATGGCTATATTATACAATAGATCTCTTGAACTTATTCCCCCTTATCGAAATTTTATATCATTTGATCAATATTTCTCCAATCTCCCCCACTGCCCTCAGCCCTGAGTAACTACCATTCAACTTTGTGTTTGATTTTTTTAAGATTTCACGGATGAGCTCATACGGTATTTGACTTTTTGTTCCTTATTTCATTTAGCATAATAGCCTCCAGATTAATCCATGTTGTTTTATTTATATATTTATTTTTTGTCTTTTTGAGAAAAGGTTTTGCTAGGCAGTTCAGGCTGGTCTTGAACTCACTTTGTAGTCCAGATTGGCCTTGAACTTGCACTTGCCTCAGCCTCCTGAGTACAGGGATTACCAGTTTGCAACACCATGCCCAACTCCATGTTGTTTTAAAAGACAAGATTTCCTTCCATTTTTATGTCTGAATACTATTTATTCTATTGGGTATATGCACATTTTTTTTATTTTGTTGATGGACGCTTAAGTTGACTCTGTAGCTTGGCTATTATAAATTATGCTGCCAAGAACGTGGAGTACAGACATCTTTTTGACATATTGATTTAATTACCCAGCAGTGGGATTGTTGGATCATATGGATATGGATCTATTTTAGTTTTTGAGGACCCTCCATTATGTTGCATAATGGCCATACTAAATTACATTCCCACCAACAGCATCCAAGGTCCCTTTTCTTCTCCTCCTCACTAACACTTGTTTCCTCTTTTTGATTGTGGTTTGGATTTGCATTGTCAGATAGTAATATTAAGCATTTTTTCATATACCTGTTGCATGCTGCAGGACTTTTAAGGGCATGATCCAGAAATCACATGTACTGCTTCTGTTTTTATCCCACTGGTTAGAACTCACTATAAAGGAGAATTTAACTAAATAGTGTACACTCTGAGCAGCTATGGAGTTAACTAAAATGTGGGAGTTCCACTTATAAATTATGGTACAGTCAATATGGATGGTCAATTAGCAATAGACTAATAGACCAATTCCAAGGATTATAAACTACTATCCAGAACTCTATTCTCAACTTTCTGAGAATATATTATTTTTGAAAAAAATTTTTTAAAAAGTGTTGAGACAGGATCTTGCTATGTAGAACAGACTGAACTTGACCTCACTTTGTTGTCTGGATGAGCCTTAAATTGTGAACCAACTGTCAGTAACAAAAAAAAATGTGGTCAATAGAAATAAGGAAAATCTATAGGTTCCTGAATTTGGTCTTCATAATGATTTTATTAGTTTTCACTGGAATCTTTCTTAGTCTTTTCGTCTTCCAGTTCCACAAATGTAGGTTCTTGATTCATTTTTAATTTATGGAATATTAACAAATATCAAATGAAACTATATTAACCATATATATATATATATATATATATATATATATATAATGTATATAATTTTTTTTTTTTGGTCTTTTTGAGACAAAGTTTCACTATGCAGTTCAGGCTGGCCTTGAACTCACTTTATAACCCAGGCTGGCTTCCAACTTGCAGTGATCCTCCTGCCTCAATCTCTTTAGTGCTGGGATTACAGGCGTGTAATACCACACTTGGCATAACCATTCATATTAAAAATTGTTTGGTTGGTTTTTAAAAGTTTGTGTTTTTCAGTGATATATGTGCACCCATGTTTATAGCATTACAGTTTTTAATAGCCAGATCTTGGAAACAACCTTAAATGACCATTGACTAAGGAATGGACCAAAAAAAGGTGGTATTTTATACAATGAGGTACTACTCAGCCACAAAGGACAAACTGCAGACTTTTATAGGCAAATGGATGTAACTTGAGAATGACTCATTAGTGAAATAAGTAAGACACACATATAAACATAGTATTGTTTCATTAGTGTGAGAAGCTGAAAAACATGTATATGTGTATGTATATATAAAAATAGTTAAGACAGTTATACTACTGATTTCTCTGAGTTCACTGAAGAGAATGATTCATGCTGGTATTCTTTGGACAATTGAATGCAGATGTCTTGTGCTCTGGGTGAATGATTTGGGGATGACAATGCACAATGTATGTACCCCACCAGATTTTACTGATTTCCCACAGGGTAAATTTGTAACTATTGGCTACTAGACTAGAAATTGGAAGAAACTTCTACCACTGTGGTGGGCTACATTCAAGATTCGCCTGGCTAACAAGTAAGATCCTGACTCAGACATTAAACACTCACATTAAAACACTGCTGTCTCACAGGAAATGGGGATGAGGGTTCAAAGTCAAAACGGGTAAGCTGCAAAACTGGGCAGAGGGAAGTATATGGGTGCCCAGAAGGTGAGTGGTCTCGTAGTGGTCTAAATGTCTGTGAGATACTGAGTGCTTTGGCCAGGAAGCAGAGTCAGGGGAAGGTGATCCTGGTTTCCCATTCTTATACAGGACCTTCAACAGGAAGACAAAAGTGGTCTCATGACCTATCAGCAGAGGCAGAAGCAATTCCTCAATGGCAGAAAGCCTTCCCCAGTACTGGCCAGCAGGACTCACACAGATCAACAGCAAAGAACTCTTATGTGAAGAGGCCAGACAATGTGTGAAAGTAGATGTTGGAGACTGGGCTGTACAGGATTAATCTGCTGAACTCTGGTTGTGTTGGAAAACAGCATATGTATGTGTAGTGCTATTAAGTAAAGATAGTACCACAGCTGAGACAGCCAATGACATGGACTGCTGACCCTCCCTACTCCAAAGCAATAAAGCTGTCAACCTTAGACATCAAATAGTTCTCTTAATTGACAAAAGAGTTCGGACCTTCCTGGACTCCCCCAAAATCATACCACTGGTCTCTTTTATTTAAACTGTTCACCATCCACTTGTTTAGGAGATTGGGGCTAGGCCAAGACCCTGATAAATAGAAACTATAAACGTTTTACTCCTAAAGACTGCAGATAATGGCATTCCTGAAGACATAACATGATATGCTTAAATAAAGGGTACACTAAGTTACCAGGAATGGACAGGAAATTAAAAAGACAAATTCCAGCTGGACGTGGAGGTGTGCTTCTGTGATCCCAGCACTCAGGAGCCTGAGGGAGGCCGATCATTGCAAGCTCAAGACCAGCCTGGGCTTCAAAGTGAGCCCAAGGCCAGCCTGAACCAAATAGCGAGACCCTGTCTCAAAAAAGACAAATAAAACAAAATAAAAAGAAAAAAAAATCCCAGGCATAATTATTGAAATATAATCATTTAATTATAATTATTAAAATGTAAGGCTGGGGACGTGGCTTAGTGATAAGAGTTCTTGCCTTGCATGCACAACACCCCGATTTGATCCCCAGCACTGAAAAAAAAAAAGTAAAAAAAGTAAAATGTAATTATGAAAATTTAAAGAAAACTCAGAGTTAAATGCTAAATTAGACATAGCTGAGTGAATAGGCCACTATGCATTTTAAAATTGCCCAGATTAGGTACAAAAAGAGATGGAAATTACCAAACAGACATAGATACGGACAGTGAGGTCTAACATATGTCTAAGTTCCAAAGAGAACACACAGAATGGATGAAATTGTAAAATTTCCAGAATTGATTATGTAATAGATGTGAAACTTCTGTAATTGATTATGGAGATGAAACATCCATAGATCCTGGAAGCAAATGTATTAGAATAAGTAAAATGAAGTTTTTAGAGGCAAAATATCAATTCTAATTACACCATGTAAAACAGCAGTCCCCCCACCTTTTTGTGCAAGACAATTTTTTCATGAACTTGGGGGATTTATAGCTTTTTAAAAATTAGTATGCTTGTGATGCATAGTAATTACATCCCCCAGCACTAGCATTCTGCCACCTCAGATCATGATGCATGAGATTCTCAGAAGGAACAGCACAATCTAGATCCCTGCCACTGCGTTTGCAGGAGGGTTTGTGCTTCTATTAGAATCCAATGCTGCCACTGATCTGACAGGCAGAAGGTGCAGTTCAGGCCAGTGACAGTTATCAAATGAAGCTTGGCTGGCTTATTGCTCACTCTGCTTTGTGTGGCCATGTTGAGGTGTTGGGAACCCCTGAATTAAAAGGGATCCTCCCTGAGTGACATTTTTTTCTCCCCTTGGCCTGTGAGTAAAGCCTACTGTGGTGGCTTTACACTAAAACTTTGGTGTGCCAGTTATGAACATACTGAGAAGATTGGCAAAAAAATGAGGAAAACCTGTATCATAAAAGACAAAACATACACACAAGAAGTAACATAGGGAAAAATGACCAGCCAGAAAATGAAACATTAAAACAAGGTATTATCATTAATATCCTCAGGTAGATGAAAGAAGATATTGATTCTGTTAAGACTTACATAAGCTGCTATCAAAAAAACCATACCCACACTAAAGCATATTGTAAATTTTATAAATTCTGAAGTCAAAGAAGATCCTGCAAGCTTCCAGAGGGAAAAACAAAAATAAATCAGGTCTCATACAAAAGATGAAAAATCAGAATGGTTTCAGATTTCTCCATAGCACAATGGAAGCTAGAAGACAACAGCAAAAGTCCTTCAAATTTTTAAAGAGAAAACAAAATGCAACTTGGAATTCTACACCCAAACTAACTTTTCAGTCAGATAGTCAACATTTCACACTTCAACCCTCATGCAGCTTTTCTCAGGAGCTCCTAGAAATATATTGTCTTTCCAAAGAAATAAATGGAGGAGGCAGGTGTGAGATGTGGAAAAAAGAAAAAAAGAGAACTTCAGGAAAATGAAGAAAGAACCCAGGATGACAGCTGTGTACCAGTTCAGGTTTGTGCAAAAGACACAAGAGACAGAAGGAAGCCTGTCTTCGACATACTGCTTTTGGCTGTACCACACTTTAACCTGATACTGTCTGGGTGTGCCTGGCCTCGTTTTTATCTGTACTTGGGCTTCCGGACCATGAGCCGATGAAGTCCTTGCTCTTCAAACACTGCTTTTAGGATCACTACACAATGCAAAGGTGTCTGCTTTGATCTACTCTTAACTCTGGAGGCTAGTCACAGAGAACTCAAAAGTGGAAGGACCTAAGCAGACAGCTGCCCATAACCATGTTACGGGCAAATGCCAGTTCTAGCAGCCAGTGCAGTTTTCAAAATACAGTGATCACAGATAATACTATGTTTCCCAAGATTTGCTCAGAGCCTTGTTCAATGACTTCTAGAAAAAGGATTTGAAAATTCTCAGAGAAACTGAAGCCAGTCTATGACCCAGTGCTTCTTCAGGTTATTTTTATCAAACAGTGGCAATATTGCCTTTTTTAATGCAGCTGTTTCTGCATGCTACCTAATTTTTAGTTTAATCACCTTCACACTCATTTATATGTATATAGTTGATAAAATATTTCATTTAAAACACTATCAAGGACACAGGAATGGCTCATTATCAGAAATTCAATGTCATTCATCACACTATTACAAAAGGTGAAAAACCAGACCATCTAAACAAATACAGATTTAAATTATCAATAAAAGAAAACTTCTAATGAAGATTCATTTAATTAGCTCATCTAACTAGTATCACATTTAATACAGTAACGTTTCAGAAGCAGAAATAAGGTAACAATGTTTGCTAGCAGTTACTGTAAAATACAGACTAACAACCTGACCATATCACTAAAAGTGAACATGGATAAGGACTGACAAGAGAAAAACTATCATTATTTGCATTTGCATTTAGATAGACAACTGCTATTAGAATTTAGCATTCATCAAAGCTGTAAATATCAACATATTTTTCTGAATAATGGAATGTGCCTGCTTTAGTAACAATATACTAAAGTTGGAATGATACAGAAATGATTAGCATGGCCTCTGTGCCAGGATGATACACAAATTTGTGAATGTTCCATATTTTTACAGTGATAGTATAATGCATAGAAACTGACAGGACACAACCATCACTCGGTATGTAACCTTTGTAAAATTGTCAGCTCTCTGTAATAGATTAATAACTATCTGGACTATAGTTATTCACCTATGTCCAGAATTAACTTCACATTTATCTTTCTTTTAAAATAACTGTACAACTGATTTCTACAGACATGGTTCTTAATGTGAACATGGATGTGAATAATTTTCTGAAAAAATATAAAGGTTGCCCTTAAATTCTTCCAACATCAAGGAAGTCAGTAGCAGCAGGTCAGAGACTTCCTATTGAAGAAATACTTTAGATAGTATCATTAGATTAGATACAGTAATAGATACGTTTTAAAATAGCAAGTGGCAGTGTATCTTATCCATATCACCAGGCTGCTGCAGAATTTTAAGTTAACAGACAAGCCTGTGATAGTTTATGCAAAGATTGGCTCTAAATACTTGAGGAGCATAATACAGAGATTTTAAAAAGCGATTTTGTTAAATTTACATTATGGTCTCTATTATTCCAGAATGAGTGTGCGATCTGTTCTTCATACTGCAGTGAATAAAAAAGAAAAATACAACATGAATATTAAAATACATTCAATGTTCAGGGAATTTTGTTTTTGGGAGCCAATAAACTTGTTTAATAAAGAAATAATGGAGGCTGGGGATTTAGCTCAGTGGCATAAGTGCCTGCCTGGCAAGTGCTAGGTCATGAGTTTGATCCCCGATACAAAAACAAAACAAAAAACAAAGAATATCATTTTTAATGGTAGCAACAAGTGTGATATATAGGAATTAGCCAAATAAATATAAAAGATGTTCAGAATAAATAGGCATTATTTTCAGAAATGTTTTAACCTTATAAATATTCCACTTACCTGTAGGAAATTTTTATTTTTTGTAGGTAATTTTTATATGAATGTAAATGTAGCTTTTCTTTTTTTATTTTGGTTTCTGAGTCAGGGTCTCATTGTACAGTCCAGGCCAGCCTTGAACTTACTACATAGCCCAGATTGGGCTCGAACTCTCAATCTGCCTCCCTCAACTTCCTCAAGTACTGGGATTACAGGTGTACACCACTACAACTGGCCTAAATCTTTTTCCTTAAGTCACAAAGAAACAGAACAGACATATCAGTCTGCAATAGATAATATACACAATAATATGAAGAAAAAATAGAAAACATATTAATTCTAATCCTGCAAAAAAGTTAAACATTTTATCTTTAAAAAGTCAGTCAGGTTTAATATATTTTTATTTCTCCAGTAAAAGCAAGTTCACAATCTATTAAAAATAAAAATCAACTGAATTCAACTTGTTTTTTTCTATTAAGAAAGCACAAAATAGGGCTGGGCATTTAGCTCAAGGGCTCAACACTTCCTTAGTAAGCGCCAGGTTGTGAGTTCAATCTCTAGTACAAAAAAAAAAAAAAAAAGGGCACAAAATAAAGTACAGTTTGTAAATAATGTATAATTATGATATACTTCCAGACCAAGTTAAGTACCCAAATAGGACGTTAAAATGTGAAAATTTACAGTCCTTGTACCTCTTCTGAGCTGATAAAATACAATCAGAAAAAATTAAAGAAAAACTTTTCTTTCTATAACTTGTGATTTATTTTATTGAATTGAAAAAAATTTTTTTTTTTTGGCACTGAGACCCAAACTCAAGACCTTGTGCTTGCCAGGCAGGAACTGTGCTGCTGAACTACATCCCTGGCCCATGAAAATGTTTGATTTCATTTGCTAATTTCTATAAAGTAGCACTCCTTAAATAAGTTACTAAAAATAATACTGAAGTCTTGACTTTTTAATCTCATCTTAAAAATTAAAACTGTTGTGATAAAAAAGCTACAGAATCTGTTTATTCTAGTCCTAAATTGATTTTCTAGAATTTTAATAGAGAATTTTCAACCACAAATACTTACCAGGTAGTGTATATTATACTTAACCAAACACTTAAGTGGAATTGTGTTTTCATTTTGTGCTGTATTTTTTGCCCTGGACATCTTTAATGAGTCACAAATTCTATCTTAATTACTTTTAAAACTAAATACTGCTGACCCAACATTTTCCTTCTACTTCTAGCATTCCATTTACGCGTTTCAAGATCAAATATAGTTTTTATATTTATCAAAAATTTGTTCCAAGAACAGACCTCCCATAAAGTCTTCTCTAACAGACTGAAGGAGAACTTTTAACTGCAAAACACAAATAGAAATTAGAAATTTTACCTTGAGGGCTAAAACCTGGGTGTTAGAAAAATGCGACTGAGATAAATCATTTTACTGTACTTTTCTGCACAGGGTCAAGGTTCCTATTTTAAATGATCTTTGCTTATTTTGTTGTCATTTTAAGGAAGGACTTCCCAAGATGATTTTAGTAATCTTCTTTTATGTTGGGTTTATATTTAGCCAGATACTATTTAGTCTCAATTCTACAAATTACTTATTTGATAAACATAAATCTATATGAAAGATAAAAATAACTAAATGAGCCTTTATAAAAAGTTCATCTTTCAATAATATCTTAAGTGTTTTTTTGCAAACTATATTAGTGAGAGCAATGATCTTCAGTATAACTACAAGTGTATGAATCTTCCAATTTTGTGAGGAGTATTGAATGTACTAAAACTTAGCTGAATTTAACATCATTATTAAGCACAAAACAAGTCTAGTCAAGTAGCAATTATCAACTCTAAATGAATCAGCATTTGGAATATCAGTAGTAAAAATTAAATCTAAAAGAAATATGTATCCAATGTGATACATGTTTAAAGAACAACCTGAATACAGGATTGAAAGGTAGCAGCAGAGAAATCTATGAAAAGATTAAAAATTGTTACTGCTAGAACTGATTATAACAGTAAGTGAAAACTCAAAAGATGTTTTAGGTGGAAGAAAAAGTTTTTTTCATATATTTTAATTCAGTATGAAAACTAATCATGTTGTAAAATAAAGTTATACTTTTATCATTCTAGAACCATCTCCCTTGCAATGTTTCTAATGATCTTTTCAAGATAAAAATTTAAAAATAAAAGATAATAGTATTAACTGTTTGTGGGTGAAAACATACTACCTAAAGTAAACCCAACACTGGACATCATATAGGTCAGAAAAATTTTATTATTCAGTTTAAGGTTGTAAAAATTTGCATTTGTGCTTGTTCTCATAAATATTTGTTATCAGTCAATTTCTGAGGATTTCAAGTCAATCTAGAACTTTAAGAATCATTAATGATCCCTCCTGTAGCAAACCATACATTCTATATAGTTCATCAATATTAAATATTTTTCTTCCAATAAACCAAGGGATTTAAATACCGTGAAAATGATAGCAATCTCCATAATCTTAAAGCTAGGCGAAACTAATGTCCTCATGGTCCAATACATTGTAAATGTGACCAGGTCACTAGGCCAACATACTAATGTATAACTTTAATAATTTCTAGCAGCAAAATGCCCGAAATAGCCAATAACAAATTTTTTTTACTAAATTGCAGGTTATTTTCTTTGTATGAAATAATTTAAAAAGTACTCAAATATTGTTCAACTGCCCACAAAAATGAAAGATATCAAAGATCTTGTTTATCTCCACTTTTCCCTGTGGAATCAGGTGCACCTGGAACCTTATTAGTTTCAACAAAAACAGATTCAAAAGCAGCTTCCTGTTCATCCAAAGAGTCAGCAGCTGTTGCTCCTTTATTTAGTGTTGAGTTGGTAAAAGACTGTTGCTGCTTGGGTATTTTACTTGCTTCCACTGTTTTTCTACCTCTTCTTTTACCAAGAATCTTAACATAATTTGCAGGTATAAGTCCTGTTGTCTGACCATCAAGACTGGCCAGAAGCCAACCACGAACTTTGGGTTGTTGTTCTGATGGGAGGAAAAAAAAGACAGTCTTGTAATTATAACATACTTTGGAGGTCCACCACAGTATTAATGATAAAATATATCATGTAACATGTTATACTTTAATAAAATAAATTAACAAATAGACATGCATGTATATTGAATATGTTAAGTAGGCTTTACAGTCCTATGTCTGCTGGGCATGGTGGCACATACCAGTAATTCCTAGCACTCAGGCGGCTGGAGCAGGAGCATCACTGCAAGTTTGAGGTCAGCCTGGTACATAGTGAGTTCAAGGCCAGACTGAATTACATGGCAAGATTCTGTCCCAAAAAACCAAACCAAACCAAACCAAACCAAACCAAACCCAAAAACCAAAATCAAATCCCCAAAACAGTTCTATGACCTTTAAAAAAACAAAACAACAAAGAAAAAAGATGAGTCCTGCTGTTGCCCAGGCTGGTCTTCAGCTTCTGGGCTCAGAAGTGGTCATCCTACCTCAGCCCCCTAAGTAGCTGGCATTACAGGTAGGTACCACTGAGCCTGGCTTCAGGTCTATTCTGATAACTTATATTTTTAATTTTTTTTCAAACCTGAAGAACATAAAATTTTTAATAGTTGGTTCATTCATTTGGTATGGAGATTCAATCCTTCATAAGCTGAAAATTGACATCAATGTTTCATATTTTAAATTGGAATCTAAGAAATGACTATTTCATTCCTTCTCAATAATAATTTTGAGCAAGTATAGAAAATAAATATCTTTTTTGTTTTAAAGAGATACGTTTTTCTTACATTGCCAGGCTGGTCCTCAATTTCTGGGGTCAAGCAATGCTTTTCTCCTGCTTCAGTCACACAAGTAGCTAGTGTTATAGGCACACCACCACACCTGGCTTTTCAGTATATATAGACAAATATATACATACATACATAAATATTTAAAGGATAAAGGAGTCAATTTGCAGTCAGTGCCTGTGTGTGCATGTGTGTGATTGAATCTAGGTCCTTCACACTGGGCTATATCCCCAAACTTTATTCTTTTGGTACCAGGAATCCAACTCATGACCATGCACTTGCCAGGCAGGTGCTTGTGTTGCTGAGCTAAACCCCTGACCCTCCCCAAACTTGAAAAATTTTTTGTTTTTGTTTTTGAGACAGGTCTTACTTTATAGTTCAGGCTGGCCTCAAATTGATAGAGATCCTCCTGCTTTAGCCTCCTAAATGCTGGGATTATAGGTGTGTGGCATCATGCTTGGCTCCTTTTTAAATTTTTAATTTTTAAACAGGATCTTGCTGAATTGCTACATTGTCCAGGCTAGGCTTGAACTTGCCATCCTTTTTGTCTCAGCCTCTCAGAGTGCTAGAATTAGAAGCATGTGCCATCATGCCTGTAATCCCAGCACTTAGGAGGGAGGTCAGCTTTCTTTACATACTTGGTCAAAATATAAAATTCATTTCATACTATTTTGAGAAATAGTCCTGAAAACTTTGTCTATTAATTTTAATTCAAGATGGGCAAAATCTTGAAGACTCCAATTATCTCTAGCTAAAAGACAAAAAGTTAAAGGTAACAGTCTAACTTTAAAGTAAGAAAATTATTTAGTAATAGTTGTATATTCAATTCCATATGGCATTTCTCTATTTTTATCTCATTGATTGATTGATTGTCTTTTTCAGACAGGGTTTCACTTTGCAGTTCACGCTGGTCTTGAACTTACTTTGTAGCCCAGGCTGGCCTGGAACTCCAATGAGCCTCCTGCCTCAGCCTTGAGACTGCTGGGATTACAGGTGTGAGCCATCATGACGGGCTTTATCCTTATCTTTAAAAAGTTACTAAACTCACAATTTTGGATTAACATTTTAAGTTAACCTTTAATACTTAATAAGACTCTTCCACTTAAGTTACACAAATTAACCATGTCTGCAGATCATTTTGTTCTAAATGTTCAAACATACTTTCCTTAAGTGAAGGAGGAGAGCAAAGGAGTAAAGCCAAGGTGTTAAAAGGCTCTCATAAGGGCCAAGGATATAGCTCAGTGGCATAAGTGCCTGTCTGGCAAGCCCGAGGTCATGAGTTTGATCCCCAGTACCAAAAAAAAAAACAAAACAAAACAAAAAAAACGTACTCATAGCTGAAGAATAATGGGATACAAATTTTATTCTGAAATACAATGTAATTGAAAGAACCCTACTTGGCTTTTTTTTTTTAAAATTTTTAAGTTTATTTGTTTTTGTTTGAGACAGGGTCTCACTATCAAGTTTAGACTAGTATCCAAGGCTGGCCTTGATCCTTCTGCCTCAGTCTCCCAAGTGCTGGGATCATAGGCATGTGTCACCATGCCCAGGCCCAGTTTTGGCCTTTTCCTTTATTTAGATTAACTGGAAAATAATTATGTGTTGTTCCCATCTCTAACACACCTAAAAATAAACCATTCGAGATCCAAAACAGTACATTGATGTATCCATTAGAAGACACAAATATAATACTTAGAAGCCTTGGTTTTACATAGAAAAGGATGAGACAGAGTTTTAGCAATGTGTTCCAAACCATTCAAATGACTCAAGGTATTTTTGTGCTGTGCAAAAACAGAACTAACACCAGTGAGAGACTGAAGTTTCCATTAACAGCTATTTTTATGGAAAAGTTAGCCAAGGTGGTTAAAAGCACAGCTCTGAAGTTAAACCAGTTCTACCATATTTTAGCTTTGTGAAACTGGACACCTTAACTCCATTATGAGTCGCAGTTTCCTCATGTCCCATTTTATTATCCTACTCATGTGGGAGTAGGATAATAAAATGGGATTTTCTGCAATGTGTATCTCTACAAACGCACAAAACTTTAAAAAACAAAAACCAGCCACTTGTGGTGCCATATATCTGCAATCTAAGCACTTGGGAGGCTGAAGCAGTAGGATCACTGTGAATTAGAGGACAGCTGGGGATATAAAGTGAGTTAAAGGACAGCCTGAACTGCACATCGTGAAACCCTGTTTTAAAGACAAAAAACCAAAAAACCCCAAAATCCAAACCCCGCCCCCCCAAACTTCTTGTCATCCTTACAGGGGAAAAATGAAGGGAAAGGTCATTTTGTGTGGAGCCATTAAGAACTATTAGTGACCTAGTCCCCAAATGAATCTGAGAAGTACATAGATTTCTAAAGTTCTCTAATACTTTATGACAATACTTTTTAAAATACTCATAATGCAGTTTTCTATAGCTGGTACTAAGTAATTCCCTTGGATTTGTTACATTTATTACTTCATGTTTTTGTGTGTGTATTAACAAAGTTTGGAATTCAAGTGTGTTGAGTTTAGAAAAGATGACATAGAAATCTTCCCTATCTCTGCGAAAAATTATTGAAATTATTCTTTTGGGGTTTCTCTGACTGCCTTAGATTTGGAAGATCTAAGCTGACACAGACATTTTAGTTAACTGCCTCAACATTAACAATGAACAAGATACTTTGTTGCAGTTTTTAATATTAAAAATTTACAAATATTAGAGATGATTTCTACTTATTCATAATTTATTACCTTTGAGAGCTAAGTTTAGCATATCACCAGCATGGAATGAAATTTCTTCTTCAGACATTGCAGTGAAATCATATTCTGCTCTAGCAACTACGTGGTCATCCTCACCACTTGCCCAGTTGGTATTGTCTGTAAGTCAAATTAAGAATTAAGATGGGGCTGGGGATTTAGCTCAGCAGCATAAGCACCTGCCTTGCAAGTGCACAGTCGTGAGTTCAATCCCTGGTACCGATTTAAAAAAAAAAAACAAGAATTAAGATGAGGTTACTAAAGCTTGAAAAAGAAAAAAGGCAGATATTTCCTACTGCCCACATATTAGATACATATATATTTATTTTGGTTGCAGCTTCATTCCTACCCATTTTTTTGAGAGGGGAGCTCACTATATAGTTCAGGGTAGTCTCAAACTCAGTATGTAGCTTAGGCTGGCCTAACTTGTGGCAATCTTCCTGCCTCAGCTTCCCAAGTGCTGAGGTGGGATGACAGGCACGCACCATCATGCTAGGCAAGCTAGTCTGGAACTTGGCAACCTTCCTGCCTCAGCCCTGAGTGCTGAGTTTACAGGTGTGTGCCACCATGCCTGGTTCTCATTTTGTTTTATCATAGTAAGGAAATTCGCTGTGATGAGGTATCCATTTTTAAATTTTTTTTTCAGACCATTAAAAAGCATTTTTTTTTTCTTCCTATAGCATAAATTACCTTCTAACTTACTATATAGTTACTTTTCTTTAAAACTGTAAGCCACCATTAGATTGCCACAAGGGCAGGATTTTAAAATCTGCTTTATTTACCACTAGATCCCTAACTCTTTAGAGAACTGCATCTAGCATGTATTAGACACTGAACAAACACTGGTTGAATTAATAAAACATCCTTTTATTAACCCAAATATAAAAGCTAAGGGCATTTTGATTCTCTTTTTCCCTTTATGCATCACATCTAACCAGTGACTAAATTCAATGAATCTATTATATCATTCCTGCTTCTCACATCCTCATTTGGACCTTCATTATCTCTCATCGGCCTAATGCAAAAGTATTGTAACTGCTGTCCCTAAATTAAGAATTATGAAGCATCTTCTATGTGTCAAAAAGTTGAGATATTATGAATACAAAGGTGAAAACCCAAACCTTTTATAAATCTCACCATCTAATTGCAACTTATTTTAATCTCCACTGATATATAATAAACACTTCAAATATACTAAACTTTACTTCTTTTAAAATTTACTTTTTGGGGGCTAGGGATTTAGCTCAGCAGTGTAAGTGCCTGCTTGGCAAACCTGAGGTCAGGAGTTTGATCCCCAGCACCAAAAAAAAGAACAAAAATTTACTTTTTGGTACTGGGAATCAAACTCAGGACCTTGTATTTGCTAGGCAGATGCTGTGCCACTGAGCTGTATTACTGGCCCAACATTTTTTTTTTTTTTTTGACTGTTGTCTGGAGCTAAGAATCATGCGTATGGCCTTGAGCATGCTAAGTGAGTGGTCTACCACTAAGCTATTGTTCTACCTGTCAGACTGAAGTCTTCAGAGCACTATGTATATCTCACAGGGTGCTTAAAAAACAAAAGACATTCATTCCTTACTAAATGAAAATTAAGTCTCATAATGGAAATTAAGATTTTCCACTACTGGCCTACAACCTAACTTTTTAGCCCTTTTCCTTACTGTCCCTCTATTTAGTACTATAGGACAAATTTCCTTTTTTTCCCCACACATATTTTATTCAAGCTGTTCTATCTGCCTGATATTCTCTTCCTTTTTTCATGGTCCTGAACACTCAAACTTAGGGCCTCATGCATGCTATGCAATCAAGTGTACTACACTGAGTTACATCCTCAGCCTCTTTTTTCTAATAAAATGTTTCCATTTTCCAAAATCTAACTCAGATGCCATTTCTTCCTCGGTCCTATTTCCAAAAATGTGAGTTTTACTTTTCTAGTTCTCTGTAGAAGTTGACAATGGTATGAGGTTAACATGTTTCTGGTGCTGTCTTATTAAAGATTTGACTTTGGACAAGTGAATAAGCCTCAGAGAATGAACCTCAGTTTTCTTGCAAAATGAGGCTAATTCTTATCTCTCTGGGGTACTGAAACAATTACATGAGATTAAAATGCACAAAATATCCAGCACATTGTACTGCAAGAAAAAGGCTTAAGAAATCCTACGTTTCTTCCCTACTGTTGCAACTCTTACTGGCCTTTCTGCCTCATTTTAATTACCCATATATTGTATGTGTCTTAACTACTTCCTCCCAATCAGTTTTAGAAAATAGGGATTATCGTCTATACATGTATCTTTGTATCCTCCATAGTACCAAATTTAGTATATCATCAATAGTAGTTAGGTAATGTGTACAGTTAAACTGAACAAATACACAAATCGGCAAGCTTGTGTTTGCTACCTTTCTTCTAGTTCTAACTGCTTAACAAAATAAAATTGGATGATAGTAAATAAAAGAGTAAAAAGATGTTAATTTAACAAATCTGTTTTGAATTTTTTTTTTTTTTT
>PVLA01001946.1:235600-281492 GCA_004027455.1 Hydrochoerus hydrochaeris | reverse complement strand
ATTTTGCTGAGTTAGCTGCATGGTCCTCAGCACCAAGGCAAGCCACAGTTCCTTCACTTTCTGCCCACAGGTCCTCATTCTCAGAGCCTCTTCTTAAACCCATCATCCGTTGTAACCGTCTATAAAGATATCTTATAGTCCTAACTAATGCAAAAGCTGAAAATACCTTTGTAAAGTGTATTTTTAGTCGGGAAAAGTGATTTGCTACATCCAGTACAGCCCTGAAACTGTTATAGACAGCAGAAAAGGTAGCATCCATCATCATACTGACAGAGGCAAATGCATGTACAATACTTTCAATTGACTGAAATGCACCCCTGCTGCTTTCTTCAGCTTGCTGAACAAATCTGCTAGGTGGAAGATCATCTATACGGAGGCGGTTATAGCCCAAACCATTATACCCATAACTATAAGGGCTATAGCTTCCATAAAATGAACTTCCATAGGAGCCATATCCAGAAGTAAATGAACTGTAAGCAGGTCTGAAAGTGTTCAAATTGCTGCTTCCTGTCTGCTGTGATGGCCTTGGAAGGATAGGTGGGGGCACTCTGGTAAGGGTTGGTTGTCCAGGTCTTGTCAATAAAGTAGGGCCCAAGTCAGCAGATCTAAAACAAAACAAATTGAAAATAGTTATTTAAGTACATAATAAACCCAATTCTTTGCTTTTTGGCCTTTTGACTAAGATCAAGTATAATAAACTCAATTCAAAGTAATTATTAAAGATCTATTATTGTATGTCTACTATTATGACAGATCCTACTGAAGATGTTGTAGGACAGCCATTCCATATCTGATTCTGTGACTCTGCTTTCCACGGTTACTCACAGCCAACTGTGGTTACCACAGCAGTGTAAGATATTTTGAGAGAAAGAAAGAGACCACAATCATATTGTAGTATATTATTATTTGTTGTTATTTCTTACTGTGTTTAATTTTAAAATTAGACTTTATCATAGGTAGTACGTAGGAAAAAAATGGTTGATAATGGGGTTCAGTACTATTAGTGGGTTCAGGAATCCACTCTGGTTTTGCAGCGTATCATCGATGGTGAAGAAGAGGACTATGTATGGATTCATCTCCGATACCCAGTACTTAAGACACCCACTGTTACGTAGTTTACTTGTATTGGCATTTTTTTTAACATTATATTCAAGTTATAGGTTCTTTTTAAAGACACTTATTCATTGTCTCAAGATTAATTACAACTATTTGTCCATCTCTGAACCTAAGTAGTACTATTTAATTATTAGTTTTATAATTAAGTTTGAGTATCTAAAAAAAGTCCTCCCATACTGTTCTTCAAATTTAAGAGGGTTGGCTATTTGAGCCTTTGTATTTCTATATAAATTCTGTGACTAGAGCTTGGAACTCTACATCTGTACTGTCCCAGCCCCCACTAAAAAAGCTGATTGTGATTCTGCTTGGGATTATATGCAATCTATAGGTTAATTTGAGATAAATCAATATATTTACCCTATTAAGTGTTTCAATCTACAAATACAATGAATGACCCACTATTTAGGTCTTTTAAAGATTTTTCTCAATAATGTTTTAAAAAAATTTACTGAGTCTCAATAATGTTTTACATATTACTGTGTGGAGGTGTTGCACTTGAACAGAAGTGATGGTAGCAGGTAACCTTGTTTCATTTTTTTTTTTTTTTTGTCTTTTTGAGACAGGGTCTCTCTATGCAGTTCAGGCTGGCCTTGAGCTCACTTTGTAGCCTAGGCTGGTCTCGAACTTGCAACAATCCTCCTGCCTCAGCCTCCTGAGTGCTGGGATTACAGGCGTGAGCCACCATGCCCGGCACCTTGTTTCATTTCTGACAACAAAGGAAATGCTTTCAACATGTCACTATGTATTTGTTATAGATCTATTATAAATTTATAGTTATTTTTAATACTAATTGCTAAAAGTTTTTACCATGAATGAATGCTGAACTTTATTAAATGGTTTCTCATCATCAAGATGACAATGTGTTTCTCTCTTTATTTTCCTAGTACAATGAATTACATTAATTTTCAAATGTTAAGGTCACCCTACATTCCTGAAGTAAAACTAAATAAGCCATGATATACTCCTGGATTTGGTTTGCCAGTATTTTGTTGATTTCCTTTTTGGAGGGAGTGTTTATGTTCATGTGTGAGAATATCCTGTAATTTTCTTTTACTGTAGTGTCTTTGGGCATCACAGTTATACTGGCATCTTTAAAAGAGTTAGGGAGTTGAGTATTTCCTTCTTTTTTATATTCTAGAAGAGTATTTTTTGTAATTATTTCTTCCTTAAATACTTGTAAAATTCACTGAGGAGGTCATATAGACCTAGAATTTTCTTAGAAAATATTTTAGCTATAAATTAAGTTTCTTTTAGTAGCATGCCATGAAACTGTTGTCTGTAAATCAATGTTGGCCTATGAACCATCAAATCTGTAATGAGAAAAGGACAGAAAAATGATACTGACATTGCTATATTTTTGCTATAGTTTGTATAGGTAGTGGTCAACAACACAATCTGAGAAGTATTGCTTTAATACTTATAGAACTATTCATCTTTTTATTTATAAACTAATACATTGCTTAATTCCATTTTTTTTTTTTTTGAACCTGGGTCTCACTATATAGTTCAGGCTGGCCTTGAACTCAGAGTGCTCTTTCTGCCTCAGCCTCCCGAGTGCTGGAATTATAGGCGTGAGCTACTGTGCCCCAGGTTTTTTTTTTTTTTTTTAACATAGTCTCATCAAGTAGTTTAGGCTGGCCCCTGAACTTACTATGTAGCCGAGGTTACCAATGAACTTTCGGCCTCAGGCTTCTGACTGCTGAGATTATAGGTGTGAGCTACCGTGACCAATTTTCCTGTCTTATTTCTGTAGTTCATCCTCTTTTCTCTTTGTTTCTTTCTAGGTATTTACTTTCTAGAAATTATACAGTGGATCACTGCTACCTCAAGGACTAACCTGCAATAATATAAGGTGCTTGTAGCATAATGTAACTCAACAAGTCCCCCACTTTTTTCCCTCCTTGTTTATTTTGCCAAACTGTTTGTTGAACCCAGGGCCTTGCACCGAGCTATAACCTCAGCAGCACGTGTGTGTGTGCCTGCGCGCGTGCACGTATGTGTATGTGTGTATGTGAATTGCCCATACTAGGTTTCAACTTGAGATCACTCCCAGAGTGCTAACAAGTGATTTCTTCACAGAGAATTTTTTGTTATCAAGAAAATGCTTGTTGAATTAAATATAGTGGTATGTTTAGTGTTAGAGTTGTTACATTGTGAAACAAATTCCATATTTTGTTGTGGACTGCTAATACATCATTGGGAAATAGCAGTCCACACACTCTTGGTAGACACAGAACACATGCTGAGTATGGCTGCTGCAAGTCATGAATTTCCCCTATAGTAGTACCTACTCTGTTGTTAACTACATTGAGTTTTAGTTTTGGTTGTTGTAACTTTTGTCCTAGAATATCCTTTTCTTTTTAAGAACTTTAACTTCTAATTTCCTGCCAAAATTCTCTTGCTTTTATTGCCTTTAACACATTAAACACAGTTAAAGTCTTTATGGTAATTTCATTTTCTGAAATCCATGAGACATCATTTACTGAGTTTCTGTATATGGCATCTAATGACTCCATGAGTCTGGTGGTTTGATGTGCTTGCGTGTCATATCTAGACGAAGAATTGTAGCAATAAATTTGGGCTCTGGATGATGTACTCTTCTTCCAAAAGTATTTCTGGATGATAGTGTTTCTTTATCACCTCTGATTTAGTGTTTATTTTAATAAGTACTGATATAAATACCACACAGGATTCTCATTAGTGAACACTTAAAACATATATCACATAAACTATTAACATAGATTATTTTTCTATATAGTCTTTCACAATTAAAGTATTTCACAATTCAATGAATATGTCATTTAAAAAATTATAAGGAGTTAAATTTAAACATTCAATTAAAAATAGACCTTTTTCTCTTGCTCCTCCCTAGTTTTTTGTTTATTTGGTTTTATGAGACAGGGTCTTGCTATACAGTTCAGTCTGGTCTTGAACTCATTATGTAGCCCAGGCTGGTCTTGAACTTGAGGTGATCCTCCTGCCTCAGTGTCCCAAATGCTGAGATTACAGGTATGAGCCACATCCTGCATTCTTCCCTAATTTTAATGCTATCTTTTAATAACATACATAAATATTATCTGTTGTCCACATTATATTTTTGCTTTCTATTACAATCAGCATGTTAAGAACAACTAAGCAGGTCTGTAACTTATAAGGACCAAGGATATGTGATGTTAAATGGTGATTATCCTCCATACTTTTTATTTTCAGAAATTTCAAACAGAAAAAAAAATTAAGTATATTTATACATACTTTTTCTTGGTAGATTTAACAAATACTATGATTTTTCCACATTTATTTGTTCTCTTTCACTCTCTTATCTTACACAAATTCTGGACCTATTTGAAGTTAACTTCTAGACTGGATATATTACCCTTACCTCAGTATACATCTAAGAATAAAGGCATTTCATATAATATCATAATGCCATATCCCATGTCTGAAAATTTAGTGCTACATGTTATCCAACTAATGTTCAAAAATGTGTCCATTTCCCTCAAATGTTTGTTTATTTAATTAGCAGTACTAGGGATTGAACCCATGGCCTCTGGACTAAGCTAAATTCTACCCACCTGCTTTTGAGACAGCATCTCACTAAATTGCTAAATTGCCCAGAATGGGCTCAAATTTGCTATGCTGCTGCCTCAGCCTCACAGACTGCTGGGATTATAGGCATGCTTCCCTAGGCCCAAATGACTCTATTTAATAAACAACCTAGAGATAAAGTTCACCCACTTAAAGTATAAGGTACAATGATTTTTAATATATTCATGAAAATACACAACTATCACCATATTTACATTCTGAAATATTTTCATTATCCTAAAAAAGAAATCTCACTTTTTTAGCAGCCACTCCACATGTCCCACTCTACCTCCAACTGTCTTTTTTTTTTTTTTTATATTGAACCTGGGATCTTTGGATTGCACTATATTCATAGCCATTAATTCATTTGTTTATCTATTCATTTAGTTTTGAAAAGTTGCCCAAGCTAGGCTTGCACATGTGATCCTCTTTCCCTGCCTGTCTCCCAAAATGCTAGGATTATAGTGTGTGCAACCATGTCCAGGTCCTGTTTCTCATTTTTTGGTAATTACTAATCTACATTGTATGGCTATAAACTTACCTTTTCTGGATATTTCAATCATAGTTGATTCTTGTTATTTAAGGTAGTTATATCCTATAAAGTTTTTGTAAACTAATTTAGCCAATGACTAAATTGCTATTTCTAGTAGAAAACAAGTTTAGGTTGCTAAAAGTTTCAGGTCACAGCATCAACCAAATACTACACATACTTGCTTTACTAATCTGTTTGGAATTTTTTAAGCTAGTGAAGGTGATATATCAGGATTAGTGGTCACACTTGCACTATGCATGTCCATGAGTGACAATGAAAGTGCTAGGAACAGACTTTAGGTTAAGAAATTTTAGTGAGTAGGTCGATTTAAAAGCAGGGAATATACAAATAATGAAGCTTTAGAGCCAAAGATGTTGCAGCCTGGTGAGTGGAGCGAAGGTTACAGTGAGCCGCAGCAAGGTGGATGAAGAATGCAGGTGAGTTTAAGGCTCAAAGTGGAAAATCATAAACCGGATGATACTAACAAGGAAAACTTAATTGGTATAGACAGAAGAATTAACCAACTTCCAAAAACAGACAGGAGTCTACCTGAATATGGATCAGCATACAATGGACTTAATGCTGCTTTCTGTGGCCTAAGAGCAAAGTCTTCTTCGGCACAGCTTGCATGTGATAAAGGCTCATTTTAGCTGCTGGCTTAGCAGTGGTAATAATCCACCTTTGTCAGCAATGTCTTAACACAATTTTGTAATGTGTGATTCAATTGTGAAATGTCTACCATGACACAGGCTGGACTGGTTGGTTTACTTTTTAATGCTCAGTACCCTGCTTTCTTGGCTATACCTGTGAGTGGTACCCTAACAGTCTGGTATTAATCAATGCTTGTACCAGTTACCATTTTAATGTACTGGATTAGAATATCCAAACCTGTCTTTAGAAAGATGCTATGTTCCTTTTACTTCAGACAGTCTAGACAATATAAACTACTTTATAAAGGCAGAATTTGGGAATTTCACTTTAAGTAATGGCAGTAGTCTAGAGAATCAGACTATTTCTTCAATGGAAAACACATTGGATACCAAGAAAAAACTAGAAAAATAGTTTAAATATATTTAGAGAAAAAAATAAAGCATAAGAGAGCAAGGCACTAAGCAATTTTTTCCTTTAGTTATTTTAGACAGGGTTTCATCATGTAGTTCAGGCACGTCTTGAACTCACTATGTGGCTCAGGCTGGTTTCAAACTTGGGGCAATTCTCCTGCTTCAGGATCCTCCTGCCTCAGCCTCCCTAGTAATGGGATTACAAGCATGTGCCACCATGCCTGGCTAGGAATTTTATTTTATTTTTGATTTTTTGAGACAGTGTCTTGCCATGTAGTTCAGGCTGGCTTGAACTTAGTGTGTAGCCTAGGGTGGCCTTGAACTCTCAGCTATCCTCCTGCCTAGGATCCTCCTGTCTCAACCTAGTGCTGGGATTACAGGCATGTGCTACACCTACTATTAAGCAATTTGAGAGTCAAGATCTAGGAGGGAAAAAGAATTAGTCCCACATTTTGCAATGTTTCTTTGGGACCAGTTCAGGAAGAGATGACTGACAGGATGAGAAAGAGGGCAGAGCATTTAACAATCTCCCTGGGCTAAGAAGAAAAGCTCTAGTTCTAAACTCTGGAGAGGTCTGCAGAAGCATGGTACTTTAGGTGGGAAACTCAAAGGGCATATGCTAGAAATAAGAATGAAAAGGTTAACAAGAAATAGACTAGGCCTGGTAAGAACAATAATTTCAAACCAGCTCAATCCTTGAGTGGATTAAAGTAATCCTAGATTGCTAGGGTCCTGCGGTGTTGGTCAAAAGTAAAAGTCTCTGAAAGGAAGATACCTACCTAGGGTTCAAATTACCTTAAATTGTCTATATACAATGTCTGGCTCCCATTAAAAAATTGGCTCTCTATGATGACAAAATTACATGTTTTAACAAAAAAAAAAAACAACAACAACAACACTATCAGACAATACAAAGAGCTTGACAGAGAATTTAGAAAATATAGTTATTAGACAGAGACTATAAAAAACTATGTTTACTATTAAAAAAGAGAAATTTGAGATTTTTTTCAGCAGAGAATAGAAATCATAAAGCAAGATCAAATGGGAATTCTAAAACAAAAAATAAAACAAAACAAAAAAACCCTAAACCAACCAACAGACAAAAAACTTCCCCCAAAAACCCCACAAAACAAACTATGGTTAGTTGTTTATAGGATGTAGCATGTATGATTGACATATGTGTAATCTGACTGTAAAGGTGTGAAGAGACAGGCAGGAGTAATATTTGAAGGGACAATGGCTAAAATTTTTCTGAAATAAAAAGCATCAAGGCCAGATTTAAGCATCCCTATGAATTCTATACAAAATAACATAAACAAAAACATACGGAAGCCCAAAAGAGTATGATTACTGAAAACCAAAAACAAGAATATCTTGAAAGCAATCAGATTGGGGAAAAAAGTTTTTTTTTCTTTAAGATATTCTTTTTAAAGGATTATGAGTAAGACAAGGATAACTAAAACTATCAGAAAATTGACAAAAAAAAAAAAAAAGGAAGCCAAGAAAACCTTAAGATTCCTTGATGATAATGCTGAGACAGCAGATCTCTGGACTTACTGCTAACTAAACAATAAATGTCCTTATAGTACAAGGCACAGTATGATATTGTTACTTGTAGCAGACACTTTTCCTGATACTGACTTTTTTAACTGACAAGGTGGAAAAAAAAGATGCCCAAACAATATTTAAAGGTATGATTTATAAGAACTTTTCTGAATTAAAGAAAATATGAATCCTTAAATACTGTGGCTAATAAAGAAAAGATTATGTATATTTATATCCAATACAGCATAATAAAGCTACAGAGTACTAAGGTATTATATAAAATCTTAAAGAGTAAGAAGAAGAGAACTTACTTATAAAGGAATAAAAATGAGAAATAAATTTCTTATACTATGAAATTTTAATACAAAACCAGAATAGTACAAAGTAATTAACTTTCTTTTTTTTTTTTTTTGGTACCGGTGATCGAACTCATGACCTCGGGCTTGCAAGGCAGGTGCTTATGCTGCTGAGCTAAATCCCTGGCCCAAGTAATTAACTTTCAATTTCACCTAGGAACATACCTACAAAGATCTTAAAATAACAAAATAAGATTTTGGGATTGCATATTTAAACAACCAAAACTATGCAGAGTTTATCCAAAAATATTAGATCATTAGAAAGTTAAAGCAATAATTTCCATATTTAAAGGAAAACATGTAACATTTAATAGATTCAGCAAAGCCAGTCATAAACTGTTATACTTCTTCATAATAGAAATCTGAGCAAGGTAGTGAGAAGTTTGACAGGATATGTATTGAAAACAAAAAGCAAACATCTCAGTAACAATACAGTATCCTAACAAAGTCTACTGGCTCATTCAGGATTATCTAGATGGAACACAGGAGTTTGTTCTCAGTTTGGGCAACAGGGAAACCAGTCTCAAAAACATTATAAAGCTCTGTAATTTAAGAGAGTATAGTGCTATCAAAAGAACAGACAAACAGGCCAGTAGAACAAGTCAAAAGTCTCCCAAGACAGAATCACATATTTAGGAAAGCCTGATAAGGGATAGATTACTCAAGAAATATTAATGGGATGATTACTGATCTACATGGAAAAAAATTAAACTTCCTACTTCACACTGATTTTGGTATGTTAAAAGTTACTTCTCGGTGAATTAAAGATTGGAAGGAGAAAACAGGAACATTTAAAAGAAAATAGAAGCTCCCAGCTACAAGGGAGGCTGAGGCAGGAGGACCAGAAGTTTGAGGGTCTACTGAGCAACTTGGTAAGATCTTTTCTCAAAATTAAGGAAATTAAGGCTGGGTATGTAGCTCAGTGGAAAGAGCAATTGCCTAGCATGCATGAGGCCATAGCTTCAATCCCTTGTGCTGCAAAAATATAGAGAAAAAATTTTCTGATCTAGGTAGAAGCTATTTATCTAAAACAAAAAGAACAGGAAATAAAATGTGACAATTTTGGTTGTATTAAAATTAAAATACCTTTACGAAGAATTGAACATAAGTGTACAGAAGGTGACAAGCGACAGACTGACAGATATGGACAAAAATATAAACAATACAGTGGTCTTGAGCCAGGTATGGTAGCACACACAAGGCTGAGGCAAGAAGATCTTGAGTTTGAGTCTCAGCTACATAGCGCTTTTCAAGACCAGCCTGCACTATGCAGTGAGATTGTCTTAAAAAATAAGTAAATATTCTTACAAATTGATAAGCAAAGTCAACAGGAAAGTAGGCAACAGTAAAAACGAATATAGAAAAATATTTATTTAGTATGTTTTACAACTTTAGATTATGTATTAAAAACAACAAACTTAAATTCTAAAGCATAAAAACATCATTGGGTGCAAGGAACACCAAAGAGACAGTTGTTATCACTGGAGAGAAGAATGGGAGGGTGTGAATATTATTTGTTAAGGTGAATATCCAGGTATTATCTTACCCTATGCCAATCTGTATGTGTTTTTAAAAATTTCTAGTAAAAAAGTGAGAAAATGATTAACTTTACATAAATAAAACTTTAACAGATGAAATACAAACCTTTTCTCTTCCAACGAAGTCTAGAGGGAGGAGTCAGAATCAATCATTAAAATGTTAGCAGAAACTGCTGCCCCAGTTTAACGGCATAATTAAAGCTTGTTACTTATGCATGTATCATTATTAAATTAAGTAGTTATTAGCGGGCATGGTGCACACCTGTAATTCCAGCATAGGGAGGCTGATGCAGGAGGACTGCAGGGAGTTCGAGGCCAGCCTGGGCTATCTAATGAGTTCAAGGCCAGTTTGAATTACCCTGGGAGACCCTATCTCCAAAGTAAATAAGTAAATAAATAAGGTAGCGTTTTCAATTTATAGATCATGCACAGATTTAGAGTTCCTGTTTTAGAGCAGCTTCTCCAAATCTCAGCCAGAAACATCAGCTGAATTATGCTTGAAAAGCACGCTGCGTAATGGCTTGAAATCCAGTTGCGTACAAGTGACCTTTTGGGCTTTTACCAACTTCTTGAGAGGTTGTAAAAAGCTTTTAAGAGTGACTTTTGCTCTCTATCCGGACCAGGCTAACACTCTTAACTGCTACAGGGCCGAGTGTAATGGGATCAGGCAGTTCTGCCAGTGTCCCGCAAACAGAAACCGAGAAGAAACCGCCCCCTTTTCTTTCCAGCGCTTGGACCCAGACGGGCGCCCAGCAGCTTCCAAAGAACCGTACTTGCCAGGCCAGAAACCACAGTCACAAGGCAACTCCCTCCGCGCGGGTCCAGGCCCATCTCACCCTGCCCAAGCCGAGGAACTAGTCCAAGCCGGGACGCCCCGGCTTCCTGATAACGGCCTCAACCGCCTCTACCAAGTCCCCGCTCTGGCCCGCCAAATTCGCGCTTTGAAGAATCCCACACTCACTGGAAAGCGGGGCCGGGTCCCGGTCCCGGCCCGGCCCCCAGAACTCGGCGGGTCTCCCAGGGCTTCGGAGGTGGCGGCGGCTGGGACGCCATCTCGGCCACCTCTGGGCTCCGAGTCGCGGCCGGGACTGCTCAAGCCGGAGCGCAGGGCCGAACGCGAGCCAGGCAGGACAAGGAGAGCACAGAACCCTCCACCAGCCCCTCCTGCAAATCAGGTCTCGGTGTGTGGTATTTTTCCAGCTGAGGCCAGAGGCTGAGGGATACTATGAATTTACTGGAGGAAACACTTTCCTTTTAGTTTTCCTAGATTATAGTTCTAAATCAAAGGGTAAGAGCTCATCGATATTTCTGGTTGCGGCTACAATATCCTAGACACTGTGTCCCAAGGAGGCCTCTCCGGCGCTGTACTGCCCGGGCTGGGAGTAAAGCCCTATGAACTCTAGCACTCGCAGGGTAGCTGGGTGTGAGGTTGCAAACCAGGCCGTTTTTTCAGATTTCCCTCCAGACAAGTCGGGGAAGGCCACTCTTTTCTCTCGGGAGGGCAGTACTTTTGTTCTGCAGCCCTCGTTTCCTAGGGGAACAGAACTGCTATACGCAATAGGTGCGTAGTCTTTAGCCTTCCCCAGTCCCGCGGAGAGCCGGAAGGGGTTAAATGCCAGGCTCCTGCAGCTTGGGAGAAGGTAAGGCGGTTAGGTTTTGAGGTGAGGGGTCGCTAACTGGGTGCAAGAGTGATGTGACAGGAGGAAGTCTTTTCTCTCTAGGTAGAGCGGCTTTATTAGCCGGAAGGGGTGAGTGGGAAGTTTCTTGATCAAAGTGAGTAAGGTCTTGCGTGGCCAGAACACAGACTCGAGGGTAGGTTTTGGGATTCGCTTTCCAGGAGCCCAGGACACATTCCAAAGCTAACTTTGTATCCGTTGAAATTTCGAGTACCTCTGACCCTGGAAATCCACGCCCTGCCTCCACGCCGTGGGAGAATGACACCGGTGTGTATTCACGAGTGTCAGATTCACTCTGGTCATTTCGGTGGTTTTTCTCACGCTTTTTTTTTTTCTCCTTTTCGATGAATGGTTTCTGTAATTGTCTGAAAGGTGAAAAATCCTTCCTCTCTCATCTAATCGGAAACGGGGCTAGTTAATAGTTGGCTTGTGGAGAAGAGATTTAGTCCCGATCCTGTAGGGACAAGTGGGAGGCAGCGCTAGTGCAGCTTCTTCTGGATTGCTTTCCGTAAAGCAAACACGCAAAGAGCAAAAATCCTAACAGTGGTAAACAGTGCTGGAAAACTGACAGCGTGAGATACATATCTCAGAACTTGCTTTCAAAAATAATAAATCTAGTAATGGAACAACAGTTTCTTTATGAAGTTCTATCCTTTCATTGCATCAAGATGAAACAAATGTAAGAGATTTTCACCTTTTAATAGTAACGTGATTGAGAAGAGGCAAGATTCTTGCTATGTGAAAATGGTTTTTAAAGGTTGCTAAATCTGTAGCTCTAATTGTACACACACACACTCAAGAAGGTTTGAGTTTTTTTTTTTTTTTAAACTTCAAAATACTCAGGACAGGAGGTTCTGTAATTCTAAGCAGGTTTGGAAACTTCTCAGAGCCAGAAGATCCTTTTGGGTTGTTTGTCGACTTTACAACTTTACCTTTATTCTAGGGAACATACTGGAGAAATAACATTCAGTGAAGCTCCAGGAAAGAGAACATAAATTTGAGTGTAGCTATTTTAAGTCCCCAGGAAAAGTTTCTCTACAAAGTGACCCTTTACCACATTTATTGATTTGTTTATTGGAAGAAGTTGTATTTGTTTCTCTTTGAGTTAAAGGTTAATTCTGAATTAAAACATTCTTGATGTTAACTAATGGGAAGGAGGAGAAAAAATAATTTCATAATTTAAAAGATTAGCCGGGCATAGTGGCACATGCATGTCATCTCAGGAGGCTGAGGCAGGAGAAGTGAAAATTCCAACTCAGCCTGTGAAATTAATTTAGTGAGACATAGCTTTTAAAAAAGAAAAAGGAATGGAGATGGAGCTCATCACAAAAAGGCCCTAGGTTCGATTTCCAGAACCACACCTCCACCCACAGAGAAGGACACACACACACACACACACACACACACACGGTGGGGGGGGGGAGAAGATTGAGTCATAGTTTAGTTTCTCTGATGGAAGTGGTGTAGGGGATGTGCTTTATTTAATTTTGGTTTATTTGAGGCAGGCCTGGAGTTCACTCACGTAGCCTCAAATTTACTGCGATACTCCTGCCTCAACCTTATGAGTGCTAGGATTACAAGGGTGCACCAGCTTACCCAGATGAAATGTGCTTTATATGCAGCCCCTTGAAGAATCCCAATCTTCTCAGCATCAAACTAACAGATTAAGTATGCATAGGGAAGGGATTCAGATCATTTATACATAATGACCTGACCACACAAATTTCATTATTTAAGAGAGTATTCATGTGTTTATGTACTTTCTTGAAAATATGTTCCCATGTTTACTTAGGAACACTGAGTGTTTTCTAATCCTGGCATCTGAAAGTTCTCACTGGTGTGTCCAGACAAAGCTGACTTTCTTCCTTTCCTCTACTGCTAAAACATTCACACTAATAAATTAGAACCCAGCCAGTCTTCTTTTGTAGTAGTGACTATTGAATGGATTTTTATGGTTAAGCAGTCTATGAAACCATATATGGGTCTTCCTCAATATTTTGTGTCAAGGATCTGTTTCTCTTAAGTAGCCCCAAAGATTTAGAAACTTACAAGTAAATAGTGAGTTTAAGAGATGGAAAGCACAGACTGATTGTAGGAATTACATCTGAAGATAAACTGTTGGTAAGAATTTCATTCTTCCATAAATTTTAAGCAAGTTCATTCAAATCACAAAATTGCACTAATTGAAAGGTGCTGTGGTCTTTTATCTATATGGCTACATTCATATGATTCCACAACACTGCAATGCAATTATTGTTTTATAACATATCACTAGTTTACTATTTAAAGTAATGTGGACTAATTCACTAATCAGACCTATTTGTGCAAAATGTAGAATATGAACTTTTAGTATTCTCCTGGCAACAGATTTATATTTGATTTCTACGTAGTATTTTTCTACATAGTATTTTTTCTTGTTCAGTTTGTTCAAATTGGAAAATTTGGCAACATTTTAGGCAGATAATCTTAAATATTTTGTATAAATTTTGTTGGAGATTTTACCTATAGGTAGATCAATTTTCTCATTTTGCTAACAGTTACTATTTAATTATGGTGTCAAAGTTCATATTTTGACCTACTGATAATTTGGACTATTTTAAATATCTGACTACTAAACTATCACTAAGACTGGCCACATATTGTATATTGTAGACTGATCTTTTCTAGCAAAGATTTTTTTTTTTTTTTTGGTTACCAGGAATTGAAATCACAACCTTATGCTTGCCAGGCAGGCACTTGTGCTGCTGAGCAATATTCCCGGTGCTTAGCAAAGATTTTTTTTCCAGAAAACTCATTTTTAATTTTTTTGGAGAAGGGTACCAGGAATCAAACTCAGGACCTTGTGCTTGCCAGGCACATGCTGTGCTGTTGCTGAACTATATCCCTGACCCTCATTTTTAATATCTAACAGGAAAAATATAATGATTTAACTATGCTGTACTCAAACAATACTGAATGGTACAAAATTAAACACAAATTTTCACTCTTATTTTTATATCTCTTAAGAAGCAACCATTTTTATTTTTTTTTTTTGGTCAATTGTGTTATATTGTTGTACTTTATCATAATGCGGAATGGTAAACTAAACTCCTTCACAATTAGAAGCCTTTACTTGATCCATCTGTTTTTTGAGATGAGATATCACTCTGCTGCCCAGGATGGCCTGGAACTTGTGGGTTCAAATGATCCTTTTGCCTCAGCCTCCTGAGTAGCTGGGAGTACAGATATGATTGACCCATGAAGTTCCTTCGGATTCCTTTTTTTTTTTTTGGTACCAGGGATCAAACTCATGACCTCATGCTTGCCAGGCAGGCACTTATGCCGCTGAGCTAAATCCTTGGCCCAGATTCCTATTTTGGAATAGGCACATAAAGAAAAGTATATTAAACCAGGTATGATGGTACATACCTGCAATCTTAGCACTCTGGGAAGGTGAGGCTGAAGAGGATTGTAAGTTTGAACCCATCCTGGACAATATAGTGACTTAGCAAGACTGTGTCTCAAAATATAAAAAGCTCTGGGGATATTGCTGAGTCTGAAGGTTCTGGGTTCAATCACCAGTAGTGAACACACACATACAAACACATGTGCACATGCACACGCACACTAGATTTTAATTCCTAAGGATGATAACATGTTTGTGACAGTAAAACTATGAAGCTGCTCATTTTTTTCATTTTTTCTAGTTATCATACTCAATATGTTTCCACTGAGTGAAGAAAACAAGTTTGTGGCCCAAGCATTGCTCAATACTGGTACCTGTCCAAGATGTATCTTGAGATTCTGTGGTGTGGATTTTCATGCACCTTACAGACTTCCCTACAAGGTATTTTCATTTTTTAAAATTAAAAGTGGTTTTCTGTATTTTAAAATAAATATGTGTAACTTCAAAGGCAAGTATCCAAAACTTCTGATTAAATAAAAAAACTATAATGAAATAATTACTGATAATGATAATTGTGGAATTGCCATTACCTTAAATATTAATCTTAAGAATGTAAGGTGCTTCTGAAATGACTATATCTAACATTTAATGTAGAGGGATCTTTGTGGCAGGATTTTATGGTACATTTAGTGTTTGTGTAGACCTTTCTTAAAAGTATCTAAACACAGTATCACAAAATGCGGGTTTTTACCAGCTATTATTAAGGTATAGGAGAGGGTGATAGTCTTGATATCTTCTATTAAGTGGCAGCATTGTGGGTTTGGTTGGCTTTTTCTTGCTCTATATTATCACCTGTACTTACTTTTATGCTTTTAGTGACGGTTTGAATTCAGGGCCTCACAGATGCTAGACAAATAATTCTACCACTGAGATGTATCCCTAGATGACCACTTGTATTTATACATAGGTAGAGTCATGCATCACTTTATGAAGGAAATATTTTCTGTATCCTTAGGTGATTTTGTGATTGTATGAACATCATAGCGTGTACTTAAACTAAAATGGCTATTATGTCACTAGGTAATAGAATCTTAAGGGGCCACTGTTCATATGTGCAGTCCATGGTTGATGGAAACATGGTACATGACTGGATTTGAAACCTTATAGAAGTCTATAATGTTCCTCATCTCATCATTGTTACTGCTGTTAGTGACAACATAAGTTAATAGAAATCTTTGGCATTATGGTAATATACAGAGTTTTATCATTTAATAGGATCCTTTCACATGAAATATAGAACATATGTGAAATGTTTGATTCAGTAGTGATATTCTTTTCAGAGGAAAGATATATATACATATATATGTGTATGTATAAATATATGCATTTATACAAAAGCTCTGTTTTTTAAAAATTGCCCAGGAGTTAGCAATAGCTATCACTTTCCCCATATGATTAGTTTCTATTATTTGGAAATAGCAATAAAGTTTACCATTACTATATGTCAAGCTTTCATATAATCCTCATAATTGCTTGGTGTGGTGTGCACATACCTGTAATCCCAGTACTTTGGAGACTGAGGGTGGAGGATCACTGTGAGTTCGAGGCCAGTCTGGGCTACATAAGCAAATGCAAGGGCAGTCTGCACTACATGGTGAGACCCTGACTCAAAAAACACGAGAAAAAAAATCTTTATAATAACCTATTAGGTATTTACCTACCATACTATGATTGTCTCTATTTTCAGGTGAAGAAACTGAGGCACAGAGAGGGACGTAACCTGCCCAAAGTTACACAGCTATTAAGTGAGCAAGCTGGGATTTGAATAGTTTGTCTGAATCTAATGTCTAGAATTTGGGCCTAAGAGACATGACTTTGAATCCCAGTTCCACCACTTTCCAGCTTCATTTTACTCTTCTGTAAATGGAAACGGGGTTAGCATCTGCCTCACATGATTTTAAAATACTTTGAGAACTGGCAATGATACAAATGTGATGATGGCTAATATATGTGTATATTCACTGCACACAATGTGGCTATGAAGAATGAAGTAATAAGACTGGTTTGTGTAACTTTCCTTATACACTTTTTATTTTTTTTTGAGACAGTGTCTTACTGTGTATCCCAAGCTGGCCTCAAACTCTTACCTAACCCTCTTGAGTGCTGGGATTACAGGTGTGTGTCATCATGCCTGGCACCTTATACATTTTTAGTTTTTTTGAGACAGAGTCATGCTCGATAGCCCAGCTGGACTTGAGCTCAATGTAGCCTAGCCTGGCCTCGAACTTGCAGCAGTCCTGCTGCCTCAGCTTCCTGGGTGCTTGGATTAGAGGCATGTGTCACAATGCCCAGTCCATTTTTAAAGATGTATTACAGTCTATACTTATGCTATAAAATTCAAAATATGTATTATATAGAGATAGTTACTATCATTTTGTTTATTTAAATAAAGATATTAAAAATATTTTAAGACTTTAAATGTTCTTAAATTTTGATCTGTCCTATTCATATTGCCAAATATGTACATATGCATAAATACGCACTATGTTATACTGACATTATAGGAATTATGTAATAACATTTGTGTGGTTCATAATTAGCTGTATGTGCGTGAATACGTCTGTTAAATAGAGCAAATGTCTCAAATGAATTAAATTTGTTTGAAGGAAAGATTCTTTTCCCTTTTGAGTCAGTATAATGAATTTCAAAAAGATACTCAACAACTGAGTAATAAAACTAATCTAATTTAGAAGAGGAAAAGTCCTTTATTTAAATGAGTAGAATATATGTTATGATATATCATATGATATAATATGATATGTTAATTTTCAGAATAATACCAGCTTTAAGTTCTTATACAAGGAATGACAGAAATTACACAAACCTGAATATTGTGAAGGGCTTCTTTTAATTAATGCATATAAATCATTTGTAATTTTATTGCCAAATTTCAGCACTGCCAGTATCTGTGTATTTTGTATAATAAATTGTCTCAAAATGATTTTTACTTAACAGATTTATATTCTTTGTCTAAATAATGAAATTTCATGTTAAACAAGTATTTATGCAGTTTTAGTGATTGGGAGGTTGTTAGTGTAGCAAAGATGAAAATTCAGTTTTACTTTTATTTATTTTTTTGCAGGTTTGAAACCACGGCTTCCTGCTTGCCAAGTTATACCACTGAGCTGCATCCTCAGCCCAGTTTGTATTTTGATATGTTAATTAGAATGAAAGTTTGTTTTACTCAAATTAACAAGCAGTAACCCTCATAATAGAACTACAAGCCAAATTAATTAATTTGTCAATGGAACATTTCTGCCTAACATTGAGGGTTTCAGCATCACTAATATATGGAACTTTTTTGAGGAAATATTCACACATATGTAATAGGAATTAGTTAAGTCTCTTAAATTCCCTAGAAAGCAAGTGCTGGCCAAAAAAAGAAACTGTACTAACTGATGTAAGTTAGTACTGTGTAAGGCCAGTGGGTTAGAATTTTCACTCGTTTTCCTGCTTCATTTTATCTAGAGCCTCTTAAGGACATGTTGTAAGGGTTATTGCTTTTTCTTTTGTTAATTTTTCAGGAGTTGCTCCATGATCTACAGACATTTTTGGAAACTGAAAAAGATGAATTAATTTTGGAAGTTCCAAATCCACCTCCCAAGAAAATTAGGCTACAAGAATTGGGAGATGGAGTTGATAATCTGAATCAAAATGGAGAGGGCAGAAGCTCTGTTACCGAAGATGGGAGCATTGGTTCCAAGAACTCAAATTTAACTGTGTGCAACGTTTGTCTAGGAATTCTTCAAGAGTTCTGTGAGAAAGAGTTCATTAAAAAGGTAAGTAAATAATATCTTCTTACAAGTATAATTATATAAAGACTTTTGATTTTAAGGTTTAGGATTCTTATGTGGAAAGAAACTTTGCCACTCATTTGTTTCATGCCAATACCTCAATAAAATGTTTTCTTAATTAAAAAAACTCTTACTTTGAAATTCATTTGTGATAGCATATCTGAAAATTAACGAACTGTTTCCACATATTTCAGTTATGGGTGCTATTCAGCTGAAGAAAAAAGTAAGCAGTTTGTTCTCCTTTTAGTTTTTTTTTTTTTTTTTTCGGTCTTTTTGAGACAGGGTCTCTCTATGCAGTTTAGGCTGACCTTGGGCTCACTTTGTAGCCCAGGCTGGTCTTGAATTTGCAGTGATCCTCCTGCCTCAGCCTGCTGAGTGGTGGGAACACAGACATATGCCACTGCACCTGATTTTCCTCTTGTTCTTTAACATCACTAGAATTAAAAATTTTTCTTGTGATTACCTTGAAAAGATAAGTGTTATAGCTTTATAAGAAGTAAATGTCTGGATGTAGAATTGCCTTTGGTTTCCTGCAGCCAAAAATCCTTTATTTCATTTCCTTTTATTTGAAAACATTTTTAAAATTATGAAATGATTTAACATAAAACTATTCTGACACTCAGATTATTTTGTGGGTATCAGTTTAGGCTATTTTCATACCTGATGATATTAGTCTTTTAGGTTATAGTGAGCAAATACAAAATGTTTATGAGAGGATGTTTTGCCCTGCTTTGTTTTGTTTTGTGGTGCTGGGAATGGAAGCAAGGGTCTGCTAACAAGTACTCTATGATTGAGCTACATTCTCAGCAGTCAAAGGAAAAAGTTTGCAAGTTTTGTAACATTATCTTCTGGATCAGAAATTTATGTGAAGATGAGAGTAATACTTTTAGCAACTTGTGGGGATTTATGTAACTGTAGTCTTCTTTTAGGTATGCCAAAAGGTCGAGACCTCTGGGTTTGAATTTACCAACTTGGTGTTTTCAGTCTCCTTCCCACCACAGCTATCTGTAAGAGAGGTAAGGTCATTTGCACATATCAAACCATATGTGAAATGCACACTGGGAATTTCTCAAAACATGGGTATATAGAAATCCTATTAAGTTTTTTTTCTATTTTGTGTACTTATTGAGTGAATGAAGCAATTTATAACTGCTTACCAAATGTTTGTTAAATGGATGGATGAAAAAAGGAGTTACTAATTCCAGTTAGTTTATTCATTCCAAAACTACTTTTTTTTTTTTTCTTTTTTTGGTGCTTGGGATCAAACCCAAGGCTTTTCACTGGTCTCCCACCCCTGCCTATTTTCTTTGCTTTTGTTTTTGAGATAAGGTCTTGCTATATAGGTTGGGTAGGCCTTTTACACATTGTGTAATCCAGGCTGGCCTTGCCTCAGCCTTCCAAGCAAACCCAAGGCTTTCCAAATGTTAAGCACTTACTCATAACTCCAGCCTCTGTATCATATTTTTTGTGGTGCCAGGGATGAAACTCATGACCTTGTGCTTACTGGGTGAGCACTTGAGCCATGGAGCTAAATCCTGGCTCTCCTGTATCGTATTTTTAAAAGATGTACATTCAGTAGCAGACATTTACTCAGCATTAACTCTGGGTAAGGCATGATAGAGAGAGAGATTTGGCCAGAACTCCAGAGATCTTTTAGGGCAGATATAAACCTTTTTATAGTATTCCCAGGATAGGATTATTTCAGTTATGGGGAACTATCTTATTCTCTGGAGTAACATATAAAAAGCAGCTTCTCTTATAGTCAATGATAAAAGGAAGATAAATAGCCTCATGTTTAACTGTTTTTGTTTGTTAAGTGAAAAAATAAACATAAAACTGCCTTTGTTAATACTGTAAAATGAAATATAAAATAATTCTATAATCTCAATTTGCATCCATGAATTCTAAGCATAACCACTTACATTTATAAGGTATATTTTCTCTAAGAATACCAAAGTATTACCAGAATATTGTATTTTGTTCCATCACTTTCTTTGATTAAGTATGTTTATTAGCCACAAATAGGCTAGAGACTTACTTAAAATTTACTGAGGCTGGATGGAATGATAGAGAACAAGGAAAACAAAAGAGGAAAAGAATTTGAAGTGACATCTCTGTTCATGACAAGGTAAATGGAAAAGTAAAAATATTGATGATAATACTCTGGAGTTTATAAATATGAGTCATTTTTGAGTCAGTCAAAGATTTCTCACTGACAGTTCATCTTTAGGTTCAATTTTGGTGAATAGAAATGGACTTTCAAAAGTTAAGTGACTCATGAAAGCTAGTGTTTGAGTAAACAAAAATAGGATTTAGCAGTATAGTTTCTGAATGTGGTTATATATCTTACTAGCAAACCTTTCCTTTCAAAATTTGCATTTTTACATTAAATTTTTTGTCACATGTTAGCAATGTTAATTTAATATTTATTGAATACTAACATGCTTATATTTCTTATCAGAAATAGAAGTTTTTGGTTTTTTTTTTTGTACTGGGGATCAAACTCATGACCACACGCTTGCAAGGCAGGTGCTTATGCTGCTGCGCTAAATCCTCAGCAAATGGTTTTATTTTTATTTTTTAGCACTGGGAATTGAACTCAGGACCTTGAGTTTGCCAGGCAGATGCTGTGCCACTGAGCTACATCCCTGGTCCCAAGATGCTGTTTTTAAAAATAAAATATTATTGTGCTTAAATTCTTTTTGTAACTGTTCTAACCAGTAAACTATTTTAGCATAAATACATGACTATTTTATTTGCTGCAGAATTTCCATGGTTTAATGTGTTGTATTTTATTTTTATTTCTATTACTGGGTAGCATTTTTATATGTTCATTTAAGAAGAAGAATTGTTCAGACCACATATGGTGGTGCATGCCTATAGTGCTAGCACTCAAGAGGCTGAGGCAGGAGGATTGCTGTGAGTTCAAGGCCAGCCCAAACTACATGGTGGGACGCTGTCTCAAAAAATTTAATTATTTTTACGTTAAAGTTAATAATTATTCAAGAAGTTTAAAGTTCACTATGATTTTCTTTCGTTATAGTCTCATATTTGGAATATAAATTCTGTGACTTGTTCAGTGCTGTGTTGTGTATTATGGCTTTTAGCTTAAATCTTATAAATTATTTTTAACTTAGAATTTGTCTACATATAGAACAAACATACCAATATATGTGAAATTGATTGATGTCGTTTATCACAGAATTCAGAGTGGAATATAGTTAATTTCAATTATTTTTCTCCACTGTTAAGCAAGAAATTATGATCACACAAATATATTGAATGGAAAGAAATATTTTATCAGTATGGTGGTATTATATTTCTGCTTACAAAAGAATTAAGGAAAGGAGTAACCTTGATGAAGTATTTTTTAAAAATCAAACTGTAGGGGCCGGGGATATAGCTCAGTGGCTCAGCACCATCATGGCAAGTGCAAGGTCCTGAGCTCAATTCCTGGTAATCCTCCCACCCTGGAAAAAAAAAAATCAAGCTATAGGGCTAGCCATGTAGCTCAGAGGTAAAGCGTTTGCCTAACATGTGCAAGGCCTTGGGTGGATCCTCAGTATGACCAAAAAAAAAAACAAAAAACGAAGTCAAACTATAACATTTGTATGAACTCAGCTTTATTCTTGGCTCTATCAATTTACTTCTAGTAAGAAGTCAGAGTTTTTATTTATCATCATTATAAAAACATTAATTGAAAAATTTAGGAAGAAAGTCTGGTGTTGGTATAATTATCACCATTTTCCACTGAGTTTGGCATAGTATAGAGGGAGGGATGGAGTATGTCTCCTAAATGTATTTTTTTAGGAACTAGTTGTTGTGGTTATGACAGCTTTAAACTGAATGCTACTAAAGGAAGCATATTAATTGATGAAACACTGTTAGAAAGGAAGGCACGGTAAGCAGAATAGAGGTGGTGTCCAGGCATTACAAAAGACAAAATAAGTAACTGAACATGATGTTTATTTTCCAAACTCTATACTGACATACAAAATTTGAACAAAAAAAGTTGAGATTATAAGAGAAAAGAGTAAATATCTCATGACTGTAACAGTGATTTTCTGGACTTGGGCTTACCACTCAAACATAACAATGGAAGGTGTTATGGTTTGTGTCTAGATGTCCCCCTAAACCTCATGTGGTCATAGGATTTGTTTTTTAGAAGTGACTCAATCTAGAGCATGTGATTGTTTCATAGTGCAATGCTGGGATTAAGGGTGGGTGATTGCTGGAGCAGTCCATTAATTGAATTGCCACCCTAATCCTGGTAGGCAATGTAAGGGACAGAAAGAGACTCATCTTGCTCTCTTGTTGCTTTTGCTGTCTTCTGCCACCATGAGCTGTTGCCCTTCTGCCATGTGCCACCCTGCTATGGATCCAGCCAATTATGGACTGAAACCTTTACAAACTCTGAGTTAAATAAACCTTTCTTCCTTTAACTTTGGGTATTGGGTATTTTGTATCAGCAATGAGAAAAGTAACTAAGACAGAAGGATAAGTCATTTTTTTAAAAGAAACCTCAGAACCAGGCATGTAATCCCACCTGTAACCCCAGCACTCAGGAGGCTGAGGTAGGAGGATCCCTGTTAGTTCAAGGCCAGCCTGAATTACATAGTGAGACCCTATTTAAAAATAAAAACAAAAACGCTCGGATTTGTTCAGCACTTTTAAAAGATAACATTTTCTAGATGGCTAGAGACAGATAAGGACAGTTCCAGTTGTCCATAGGTGAACACAGTTGTTCCTGTTAATTACCAACTGGTGAGCTTGACCCTGAAATCCTGGCAAGATTCTAGATCAGGAAGGAGGGAGTTTTGGGTATTGAGCCTAAGGAAAATTGGTTGCCAACATAGAACAGATTCACTAAGAGTAAATAATGTCTGCATTATTTCTTCCTTTTATAGGCTGGCAGAACAGAGAAATGTAGTAGTACTAGTATACTGAGATTTCAGCCAGTCATTTGGCCGAAGTTTTTTCCCATGATAACTTCTTGAAAGTGTCAGGAAACATGGCAGGACCTGAAGATGGATGGATTATATCTGACTAACCGTACCCCAAAGGAGCAGACTAGTAACTACTACCAAAGTGGACAGCGTTTTTGCAAATGTAGTCTGAAGATCAGCCTTGTGAGACTTATGTGAGGAAGGGTGTTCAAAACAAATTACTGGACCTTGTCTCAAACCTCCCAAATCATCATCTTCATAAGTCATCAGAGGTAGAAGTGCCTTAAGGATTTGCATACATAGTGAAATTCAGGAGTCACTGAACTTCAGGGAGATTTCTTATGTGGTAAAGGACTCTGTACTTGTTATGGCTTATGTTTAAATGTCCTCCAGAGCCTCATGCAGTCATTGGTGGGGCTTTTCCAGAAGTGGCTGGATCTAGAGTATATGCTGTTGAGATTGATTCATGGTGCAATGCTATACTCAAGGACTCTAGGATTAAGGGTATGAATGCTACTTGCCCTAAGTACGCTGGTAAAGATAGAAGGGATAGAAAGACATGTGGTAGACTTTTGCTTGTTTTGTTACCTTTTTCCCACCATGAACTTTCTCCTCTGTGGTGCCCGTCTGCCACAACACCTTGCCTTGGAGCCAGCTGATTATGGACTGAAACCTCTACAAACTGTGAGCTATAAATAAACCTTGCCTGCTTTAACTTTGGATGTTGGATATTTTGTCTCAGCAATGAGAAAACTAAGACAATACTCTGTCCTGTTCACAATTTCTGTTAGTGATAATACAGTGTATACTATAAGCATACATGACATAGCTAAGTGTAGCATATAAGTGGAGTGTTTAGATCTAAGATCCCAAAAGATTTTGTACAGGGAAAATCTAAATATGAAATTTAATAGGAGTAACCATACATCTTTACTTGAGTAAAAAAAACTTCCAAGTAAAGGCAAAGCAGAATTAGTTTAGAATCTGTGTTAATAGAAAAGACTGAGAGATTTTAGTATATAATTAATGACAAGTATATAACTATACTGTAAGAATTAGGGGTATGATATAGATAATCCCTTTATATCTTTGTCTAGGTAGTAGAAATAGTATATGATCAGAATTCTGCCATTGTGACCAGAATACATGACATATACAAAATTTTATTTTGGTATGACATATACATGACATATACAAAGTTTTATTTTGGTTTCAGAGGACTCAGTCCATGGTTCACTGGTTCCAAGGCAGACTTACCATGATGGAAGCAGGGAGGAAAGCTGTTCATTTCATGGGAGCCATGAAGAACTGGAGCCGAGGGGAAGAACCAGAGAGGGAGGGAGGGAATGAGGACAAGAACATACCGTTCCAGGTTATACCCTCTGGCCCTACTTCCTGCAACGAGGTCACCTCCTGACAACACATTCAACTATAAGCTCATCATTGATGCCTGTGATTTTGCCTTCTGAAAGCTTTGACTCTGGATATTGCTGAATTAGGGATTGAGCCGTAGTACATGAGTCTTTGGGGACATTTCATATTTAAGCCCTACTGTATAGTATGTGGAGTGGGGAAGGTAAGAGTTGTTTGGTTTTTTGTTGTTTGTTTGGTTTGGTTTTGGAGACAGGCTCTTGGTAGGTAGTGCAGGCTGGTTTTGAACTCATTTAGATAGCCCTTGAACTCACTGTGATCCTCCTGCCTCAGCCTCCCAAATGCTGAGATTAGTGCACCACCATGCCTGGCTTAGTTGTTTTTACGTAGTACTGGCCATTGGTAGAGTGCCATGTTCAGATGGAGCTTACCACTTTAGACGGAACAAATGGGAGGGCATTTGATATAGTTCATGTTCTAAGTCTCACAATTTGAAAATATATTTCCTTACATGAAAAATAAAAAGGTTTTCCACAGATGTGATTAAGGTTAAGGACTAAAAATGGTATCATTTTAGATTATCCAGGTGGTTTTTAAACCTAATTAAAAGACATTAAAAGTAACTTCTCTGACGTGGGTGTAGTGGCGCACACCCAAGATCCCAGGCCTCAGGAGGCAGAGGCAATAGGATAATGAGTTCAAAGCTAGCCTGAGCTGCATACTGAGTTCAAGGCTGATCTGGACTACACAGTGAGCCCCTGCCTCAAGCAAAACAAAACAAAACAAAACAAAACAAAACAAAACAAAACAAAAGCCTCCCCTAGATAAGGTCAAAGTTAGAGGAAGAGGGCTGGGGATTTAGCTCAGCGATGTAAGCACTCACCTGACAAGCGCAAGGTCATGAGTTCTCTCCCTGGTACAAAAAAAAAAAAAAAAAAAAATTAGAGGAAGATGTGATTATATAAAGAATGACCAGAGAGACATTATGTGCTCATTTTGAAGCTGGAGGAAGTAGGCCGTGCACCAAGGAGTGTGGGTGGCCTCTTGAAGCTAGAGAAAGTAATGAAATGGGTTTATTCCTAAAGCATTCAGAAAGAAAATGCAGCTCAGTTGACATCTGATTTTAGCTCAGTGAGATCTGTGTTGGCCAGGTGTCCTAAAAATTTATAAATATATTTCTTATTTTATTTTTATTTTTTTTGGGGACAGTCTTATTATGTATTCCAGACTGGCCTCAAAGGTGGTCCTCCTGCCTCAGCCTCCTGAGTGCTACAATTACAGGTGTGTGCCACCATGCCAGGCCCATTTCTTGTTTTAAACCCCTAAATTTGTGGAATTTGTTTTAACAGCAATAAAGAATACACATTTAGAGGATTGGGCACATTCATTATAGTAGAAAGGAGAGACATCTAAAACTTGTCTCCAGGAGCCACTGTTGAAGGGACTTGTGTTATTTAATTTGGAGAGCAATAGACTGAGTGGGATGAATTTGATTTTGTTAAGTACTTCAGAATCTTCTTTATGAAAGAAGCATTAGATTACTAATGGGATAGAGGGGGGAGGAAGTAATTTTCATGTATGAGGAATTATCCAGAATGAGATAGGCTGTTGTCAGAGATGCTAAGTTTTATAACACCAAGGTGTTTAAGCTAAGGCTGGGAAGCTAAGTGGCAGAGATGCACAGAAGGAAGAGCATGTTAGGCCTCTCCCCCTTAAAGATCCTACATATAGTTTTTTTTTTTTTTTTTTTTTGTACCTGGGATTGAACTCATGACCTTGTGCCTGCCAGGTGAGTGCTGTTCCACTGAACTATATCCCTGGCCCCCCAACATATAGTTTTTATTTTATTTTTTTTGTTTTTTGTTTTGGTACCAGAAATCAAACTCATGACCTCATGTTTGCCAGGCAGGCACTTAAAACCACTGAGCTAACTCTCTGGCCCAGTTTTTATTTTAAATTTTTATTTTAAAGAGAATAAAACCCAGCAAAATAAAACAAAATAAAGCCAATCAAAACAAACCTGTGTAAGTGATAAGGACTTCAAAACAATAGGAAATCAACCATGATTACCATAATGCCTCTTGTTGTCTTTAAAATAGCTACCCATACCTTCAGACATAGTAAAAATCAAACAAAATGGAATAGAATAGAACCAATAAAAACAAAACAATGAATGCAGTACAGGACTTCAAAACAAGACAACAGTAAATCCAAAATGGCTACCTTAATATATCTTGTTATCTTTGAAATAGCTGCTCATGCCATCAGATGTAACAAAATCAAACAAAACAGAACAGCATAAAACCGAACAAAACAATGAAAATGATAAAGGACTTCAAAACCAGATAATAGGGAATTAATGATGGCTACCGCCTTCAGAAGGAGACCCACCTAGATGGTACACTGTGCATGTACCGTTATCCTCCGAGTAGATGATCAGACCACCGGCCCTAGCTAGACCTGCCAGACACCACCAGCAGCAAGTTGCATTTCACCTCAGTACCTACCTATCATCGCAGCCTGTATTTCTCTGGGTCAGCCAGTCGCTTACAGGGGATGAGGTGGGTGGGTTGGCTGTTCTTAGGGGCTGGGGTCTGGCTGTACCCTGGCAGCCCACACATGGCACTGATTCGCAGGAAGGCCTTGCTTCTTGGTGACTCCTTGTTCTCTTCCTGCATAGTCCATGAATGGCGCTGACTCATGGGAAAAGGCTGGAGTCCAGCTGTGCCCCTGGTGGCCTGCATCTGGCTCTGATTTGCAGGGACAGCTTGCTTGCTTGCTGGTGACTTTTTGTTCTTTTCCACTAAAGTCCATAAATGGCTCCCTCCATGTAGTTTTAGTGGGTTTTGTTGTTGTTTCATATTAATGATTGATTTCTCTACACTTTTACACCACACTAAAACTACTATAGAGTGAATGTTCCAAACTTATGCTAATATTAGGCTAAATTTACATTTATGGGAAAAGAGCATTTGATTAAAAGGGCTTAAATAAAATAAAAGGACTCTAGGTTTATCTTTGGAAGTTAAATCCAGTAGGGGGCAATGTTGTACTATCTCTTTGGTTTGTCACCCACCTCCTGCGTAGAGTGTGAGAAATATTTTACTCAATATATTCACTTTAAGTAGATACACTGTTTCTTAAATGTTACTTTGGTTGTATGAAGTGCTCCATATGATAGGGCCGAGTTTGTCAAATAACTTTATCCTCATTTATCAGACTTTATATCTTCAAATTTTGTGCTACATACCACAAATTATATTTAGCCTTGGAAAAGTAGCTGGGAATAAAAGTAACACCATTTTTATAGTAGTGTATTTTATTTAAAATTATATTTTGTTAAATCCTGGCAAATGAATCTTAAAAAGGCTTGATTTTTATTTAAGTCTGTGGGTTCTCTACCAGTTAGTGGTCATTCAACCTCATGTAGCATCTGAAAAAAACAATGAATTCCTCATCCTAATAAAGTACACCTCAGAACTTCCCATGTACTTACAGAGGCCTCTTGAGCTCCCAACCAAGGACCCTTTTTAATTGGGTACTTGAGTAAAATTTATCTGTTATTGATTGATGTTCTTTTTCTAAAGTACATTTTTTCTAATTATGTTTAGTTTATAGGTCAGAATTTGACTGCAAACATAGAGAAGTATACATTTGGCTTCATGTTGTGTATACAAGCCTGAGCTAAATGCCTTCATTTGTTAATCTAGTTCTCCAATTCAGCATGTGTATTTTCTTTATTTCCTCCACTTTTCATGGCTTCTTAATTTTTATTTTGTGTAACAGTCACCTTTCCCAAATCTGTGTATTTGCTCTGACCCATTATTTAAGACCAATCTAAGGTCCATTTTATTTTACAAGCCTTTTCTGAATTTCCTAAGGAGTCCAGAATTTATAACTCTATTTTTTGTTAGATTGCTAGATTATTTTTTGTTAGAACTTTTTCAGTCTCTGTCTGGTCCATTTATGCCAAAGCACATCTTTTAAGGTTACTGAATTAGGAACTATGAAACATGCAAAATTATTGAGATAATCTGTTTTTGGCCTTTAAGGAGCTTTCAATAGACTTTTCATAGGAGCATCTGAAGGTGGACAATAGTAATCTTGCCATATTTTAAGTCCACAGACTACAACTTTAAAAACCTTTTGGAGGACTGGAGTATGTCCATAAAGCATTCCAAACTTATCACCCTTCCTTTTTGAGGAATCTCCACACTGATTTCCAGAGTGGCAGTAACAGTCTACACTCCCTCCAACAGTGCAGAAGTGTTCCTCTTTTCCCACAGCCCTGTCAACATTTGTTATTGGTTGATTTCTTGATGGCAGCCATTCTTTCTGGAGCGAGATGAAATCTCAGTGCTGTTTTAATTTGCATTTCTTGGATGACCAGTGATGGCGAACATTTCTTCATATATTTATTTGCCATTAGTATATCTTCCTCTGAGAACTGTGTGTTCATCTCAGATGCCCGTTTTTGGAGTGGGTCTTTCAATTTGGGGAGTTTGATGTTTTTTAATTCTTTATATGTTCTGGATGTAAGTCCTTTGAGGGATTGTTGGCTAAAATTCTTTCCCCGTCCTGTGGGTTTTCTTTTTACTCTGCTGGTGATTTCTTTTGAAATGCAAAAACTTCTTAATAAGATGAGATCATACTTGTTGATTCTTTGAAGTACTTCCCGTGTGGTTTGTGTTATGTTCATGAACTCTTTGCCTACCCCTATGTCTTCAAGATTTTTACCTACTTTGTCTTCTGCAGATTTAGTATTTCTGTTTTAATATTTAGATCTTTGACCCATTTTGACTTTAATTTAGTGCATAGTGATAAACATAGGCCTAGTTTCAGTCTTCTGCATGGGAAAGCCAATTTTTCCAGCACCATTTTTTAAAGAGGCTATCTTTCTTCCAGTGAACATGTTTAACCCCTTTGTCAAATATCAGGTGGCTGAGTGTCTTTGTAGTTGTGTTTGCATCTTCTAATCTGTTCCATTGATCCTCAAGTCTTTTTCTTTGCCAGTACCATGCTGATTTTATCACTAGCTTTGCAGTATAATTTCAAGTCAGGGATTGAGATGCTTTCTGCCTTGCTTTTGTTGCCCAGAATTGCCTTTGTTATTCTAGGTCTCTTCTAGTTCCAGATGAATTTTAGGTATGTTTTCTCTAGATCTATGAGGTATGCTAATGGTATTTTGATCACAATTACACTAAATCTGTATAACAGTTTTGGGAATATGGCCATTTTCACAATGTTGGTTCTTCCTATCCATGAGCAAAGGATATCTTTCCATTTTCTGAATTCCTTTTCAATTTCTTTTTTCAGAGTGCTGTAATTTTCAATGTATAAATCTTTTATTTCCTTTGTTAGATTGATTGCAAAGCATTTCATATTTTTTGGATATTATTGTGAAAGGTATGTTTTTCTCTAAGTGAGTTTGTTATTTGTGTACAGGAATGCTATTAACATTTGAGTATTGACTTTGTACTCAGCTATGCTGCTGAAGTTGCTTATTAAATCTACAAGTCTATTGGTAAGAATTTTTGGGGTCTTCTATGTAGAATATCATGTCACCTGTGAATAATGATAATTTAACTTTTTCCTTTCCTTTCCTTATTCCTTTTATTTCTCTCTTGTCTAACTATTCTGGCTAGTGTTTCCACAACTATATTAAATAGGAATGGTGATAGTGGACAGCTTTGTCTTATTCCTGATTTTAGAGTTAAAGCTTTCAGTTTTTGACCATTTAGTATGATGCTGGCTATTATTCTGTCATAGATGGCTTTTATCAGATTGAGGTAAAGACTGTGTATTCCAGTTTTCTCTAGGGTTTTTACCATGAATGAGTGTTGGACTTTATAAAAAGTTTTTTTTGCATCTGTTGAGATAATCATGTGATTTTTATCTTTTGCTCAGTTACTGTGGTGTATTATATTTATTGATTTGTGTACGTTGAACCATCCCCACATTCCTGGAATGAATCCCACTTGGTTGTGGTGTATAATCTTCTTGATGATTTGCTGCATTCTGTTTTGATGATTTGCTGCAGTCTAGTATTTTGTTGAGGATTTTTGCATCTATGTTCATTAGAGAGATTGGCCTATAATTTTCTTTTTTGGTTGAGCCTTTCTCTGGTTTTGGGATCAGGGTAATAATATTTGCCTTCTGGAATGAATTAGGGAAAATTGCTTCCCTTTCAATTTCATTAAAGAGTTTGAGGAGTATTGGTATTAAATCATCTCTAAATTTCTTGTAGAATTCAGCTGTGAATCCATCAGGACTTGGGCTTTGTTTTGTTGATAAGTTTTTAATTATGTTTTCAATTTCATTAACTGATATTGGGTTATTCAGAATTTTTATATCTTCTTGATCTAGCTTTGGTAATTCATGTGTTTCTAGGAATCTGTCCATTTCTTCTGTATGTTTGATACAATGACAGTAAAGATTTTTGAAGTAGGTATTGATGATCTGTATTTCTACAAGATCTGTTGTGATTTTATACTTTTCATTCTTTATTGCATGAATTTGAATTTTTTCTTTCTTTTTTTTGATAAGGTTGGCCAGGGGTTTATCAATTTTATTTATTGTTTCAAAGAACCAACTTTTTTTTTGTCTTTTTGAGACAGGGTCTCGCTATGCAGTTCAGGCTGGCCTTGAGCTCACTTTGTAGCCCAGGCTGGTCCCGAACTCACAACGATCCTCCTGCCTCAGCCTCCCGAGTGCTGGGATTACAGGCAAAGAACCAGCTTTTCAATTTATTAATTCTTTGTATTATTTTCTTGGTCTCAATTGTGTTAACTTCTGCTCTCATCTTTATAATTTCCTCTTCTTTGGGCTTTGGTCTTGACTTGGTCATTTTTTTCTAGAAGTTTGAGGTGCAGCATTAGGTTATTTGTGCTTGTTCTGTTTTACTGGTGTGAGAATTTACTGCTATAAATTTCCCTGTAAGGACTGCTTTCATTGCGTCCCACAGGTTCCAGTACATTGTATTTGCATTTTTGTTTGATTGTATATATTGTTTAATTTCTTCTGTGACCCATTGGTTGTTCAGTAGAGTGCTATTTAATTTCCATGTGTTTATAGAGCTTTTGAAGTTTCTTTCATCATTAATTTCTAATTTCTGCACTGTGGTCTGATAGTATAATTTCAGTTCCTTTGCATTTACTTAAGCATGTTCTGTGGGCTAGTAAATAGTCAATTTTAGAGAATATCCCATGTGCAGCTGAGAAGAATGTGTATTCTGATGTTGTTGGGTGGAACACTCTGTACACATCTACTCAGTCCATTTGTTCATAAGTTTGATTCAGTTCTGTTAGATCTTCACTGATTTTTTTGTCTAGTTGATCTGTATCTTTGTGATAATGGGGTGTTAATGTCCCCTGTTATAATTGTATTATTGCTTATTTGATTTTTCATATCTATTAATATTTATCATACATAATTGGATGTTCCCATACTTGGAGTATATATACTTATAATTTTTATCTCTTTCTCTTGAAGTTTTGGCCTAACAAGTATGTAGTTACCTTCTTTATCTTTTTTGATCATTCTTGGTTTGAAGTTCACATTGTCTGCAAACAGAATAGCTACCCCTGTTTTTTGGGGGTTCGTGTCACATGAAGTGTTGTTTTCCATTTTTTGGGTTTCTGGCATACAGCATATTTTTGGATTTTGTTTCTTGATCCACTCTGCCAGTGTGTTTCTTTCAATTGGTGAAATGAGGCCATTTATGTTATGGTTATAACCAGTATGTATTGGCTTATCTTTGTCATGTTATCTTTCTGCTGTTGGTTCCCTAATTTTCCCCTCTGTTTAATTGCTTGTCCTGCTTGTTGGTTTCTTTCTGTTGTTGTCCTTGGAATTGTGGTCATTTTTATCTCTTTCTAGAATGTCTTTTAGTACTCTTTGTAGAGTTGGTTGGGTGGTCATGAAGTTCTTTGGTTGTTCTTTGTCATGGAAATATGTTACTTCTTCATTGATTTTGAAAGGTAGTTTTGCAGGGTACATTAATCTGGGTTGGAAGTCATTTTCTTTCAGTACTTGAAATACTTCACTATACATGCTCTTGACTTGATGATTTGTGTTGAGAAGCCTGCCATGATTCTGATAGGCTTTCTCTTATAGGTGATCTGTTTCTTTTCTTTAGCAACTTTTAATACTCTGTTCTTATGCTGAATTTCTGGGATCTTAATTTTATATGTTGAGGGGTAGATTTGTTTTGGTTATGGCTAATTGGAGTACTGTATACCTCACTTATCTGTATGTCAGGTTCCTTTCTCATGTTTGGGAAATTTTCTGCTACTAGTTCTGCAAATAGTCTTTTTAATGTCATTTGTGTTGTCTCATTTTTCGTTGACACCTATCAATATTATATTGTTTCTTTTTGCATCATCTTGCAGCTGTTGAGTGGTTATTTCCTGGTTCCTTATTATTTTTAAGAGACCTTTCCTTTCATAATCACTAGCCACAATTCTGTCTTCAAGGTCTGAGAGTCTGTCTTAAATTTCATTTATGCTGTTTTGCCAGCTTTCAATGGAATTTTTGATTTTCTGGGTATATCCTTGAGTTTATTTCATGTATTCTGTTTCCTGTATTGTTCATTCAAGGTGTCCATCATTTTCCTATGTGCCTCTATTTTTTAAATCTATGTCTTCTTGGGTCTCCTGACCAATTATTTCATTATATTTATCATTTATGTTTTTACCTGAGAGATTGTTTCTGATCTGATTTCCTTTACAGCTTCCTGGAATTGTTTCTTTACTTCTGTTGCTATCATTTCAGAAATTTCAAGTGTGTCATTTCCAATTTAATCTATGTCTATGTCTCCTGTACTTGATCTGGCTGGGCTGAAAGTTTGAGATTGCATTTTGTTCTTTTGTTCTTTTGTCTTCCCTGTGTTCCTCCAATTCAGCCAGATGTCAAGTCCTAGTTCCTTTCTGTGCTGGCAGCCTGTCTGGTAGTGGGTTTCACTGAGGGTTGCTGATGGTTTCAGGTCTCTGGGCCCAGATTTTTGGTCTCTGTGGGCTTCAGTGATGATTCCCAGGTGTCGGTGGGTTGTGGGGGTATAGCTTCCCAGTTCCCTTGAACCTCACTTATGGTTCCTGGGTGTGGGCAGGTCACTGGGCATAGCTTCCCAGCCCCTACAAGCCTCACTGTGGGTTCCCAGAAGACTGCAGGTCACTGGGCACAGACTTCTGGTCCCCGCAGGCCTCAGAGATAGTTCCCTAGTGTGAGTGGGTCACCAAGCATAGAACTCCAATCCCTGTGGGCCTCACTGAAGGGATCCCCTCCACTGCAGCCTTGCCAGGATTTATTTGATTACTTAATGATACGCATTCTTTTTAGAATAAGATGGAATCTCAGTATTGTTTTAATTTAATTTATGTTTCTCTAATGATCAGAGATATTAAATATTGTTAATATTTTTCTTGAGGAGTCAACACATTAGAATTTCCTGTCAACTCACCATTTTTCTTACCTAGATTCTAGGTTTCACTGATAGTTAGAATTAGGTATGTTGTTTCCATATTCTAGCCAATCTCTTCATTTCTCAGAGTTGATATTTGCTTTTCAGTAAGATAATGGAGTTGAATCATGTCATTTAGAAGGTTTTAAAAAGTTCTCTGCAAGACTTCCTTTGAGTGAAATTATATAGGCAGCTAGCATTTACTACACTTGAAGAGGTAATGGATTTGTTTCATTTCTCTCAGAAGGTGATTATAGTAGAAGGTTAAAACTGGTAAAGAAGTCTGTGCTAAGGCAAAAAGAGCCAGGAGAGACTGTTGGATGATGGCAATTGGAGGTGGATTCTAGAAGAAGAAAGTCCTTAAGTAGTGTCAGCTGGGTGTGGTGGCACATACTTGTAACACAATCACTCTAGGAAACTGAGGCAGGAGGATTGTAAGTTGGAGCCCAGTCTAGGTAATTTAGTGACTTAAAAGACCCTGTCTCAAAACAAGAAATAATAGGCCATGGGTTCAATCCCCAGTTCAGAGGGGAAAAACAGACTCCTGGGCTCATTTCTAGCTAGTCACCTCTCTTGAGGATGTCTCAAAAACAGTTAGCGTAAGTTTTTGTTCTTTGTGAAATTTTCTTGGCTATTTTAGGTCCTTAATTTTTGGAATCAACTTGTCAGTTTCTAAAACAAAACAATTTGCTTGAATTTTGACTGGGATTATATTGAATTTGTACAGCAATTTGAACAGATTTGCTAGGTAAGATGACAATTGGGTAAAATATATTCTAATGTCATATAAAAACATGAAAGGTAATACAATTGTTAAATTATTTTGGCAAAAGTACAAAGGAAATAATAAATAGGGTGGAAATCTCCAACAGAGAATACTAAAAATAAACATTTAATTCATTTTTATATATATAATATCTATCTATATATATGATCAAAATAAATCATAGACTTAAATATAAAGGCTGAAAGAAAGAAACTTTTAAAATAAAATATATGCTGGGGATTTAGCTCAGCAGCACAGTGCTTGCCTGGCAAGCATCAGGTCCTGAGTTTAACTCCTGGTTTCCCCCCATAAATAAATAAAGCATAGGAAAATATTTTTTGATTTTGGAGTGATTTATTCTTATGATTATTTTGTATCCCATTGATTTCTGTGCTTCATTATTTCCTTTCCTTTATTTAGTTTAGCTTTGAATTTCTTTTTCTTTTTCTTTTTTGGTACCCGGGATCGAACTCATGATCTCGCGCTTGCCAGGCAGGTGCTTTTATGCTGCTAAGCTAAATCCCTGGTCCTTAGCTTTGAATTTCTTTTTTTTATTTCTATTGTGGGAGTTTAGAAAGTTTTAGACTTTTCTTTTGCACTATAGTAGCAGAATTAAGTACATATAATAGGGACTTTATGGCCTGTAAAGCCTCACATATGTATTTATTACCTTGTCCTCAGAAAAATTTGCCAATTCTTATTCCAGGAGATATTATAAGGATCTTTAATGTAACCCAAATAGGTAAAATATATTTCTTTTTACTGTTTTTAGTGCAATTGCTGTCATATGTCTAGGTACATTATAACCTAATAATAAAACATTATAGTTTTTTCCCTAAATAATCATAAATATATTTTGAAGAAGAGAAGCAAACAGTACAATATATACCTCTTATATTTACCCATAATTTTAACATTTCCAGTGCTCTTCTTTCTTTCCTGTATATTCTGCTTTCCTTTGTGGTACTAGGGATTAAATCCAGGCCCTTCACATTCAGTTACATCCCCAACCCTTTTAATTTTTTTATTCTGACACAGTGTTTTGCTAGATCATGAAATTGCTTGAGCTTCGGCTTTGTAGAGTGGGATTACAGGCCTGGGCCACTATGCCTGGCAATTCTGCTGCTTATTTTGTGTTTTCCTTTAGACTGAAGAATTTAAGCATTAAAAATAATCTAGATCTTCTGGTGATGAATTCTCTGTTTTTGCTCCTTTGAAATCTTTTTCTTTCAATTTTATGAGATAATTTCATTGGATATATATATATATATATAAAATCATAGATTGACAGAATTTTTCTTTCAGCACTTTGAATATGTTGTTCCAATATCTTTTGTCCTTTGTGTTCTTCTGATATGAAGTCTACTAATTGTATTGTTTCCTTTTATGCAACATATTTTTTTGGGGTAGGGGTACCAGGGATGGAACTCACAACTCTGCACTTGCTAGGTAGGTGCTTATGCTGCTGAGCTAAATCTGTGGCCTAATGCAACACATTTTCTCCAGTTGCTTTTAAGATTTTTTTTTTTTTCCTCTTCATAGTTGTTTTGCAACCTCTTTCTGCTAAGTTAAATTTCTGGGTCCTCATAGTTTTAGTTGACTGATGGTTTCTTGAAAATGAATCACTCTCTTACTTCCTTGCATGCTAGTAGTTTTTGGTTGATCAGTATTATGTAGCAAACCTAGGACCTCTTTTGAGACAGGGTCTGGATATGTAGTTGAGGCTGGACTTGAACTCGCTATGTAGCCCAGGCTGCCTCAAAATCACTTTGATACTCCTGCCTCAGCCTTCCCAAAACCTGGGATTATAGGAGTGTACCATCACGTCCAGCTTTGTGTTTTGTTCTTGTGATCATTATTTTACTGTTGTAGATGTTCATTTGCCTGGTTTTGATCTGTAATCTCATTTCTTAGATTGCATGTAGCACCTGATATATTAGTTACTAGTCTGATCCTGTGGAGATCTCCTCTATCCCTGTGAAATTAGAGGTTATATGGTATGTGAAGAATGAATTTTGAATTCCTATTTTTTTTTATTGTGGTTGTTTTTGCGGTATCAGAGATGCAACTATGTTCCCAGACCCTGCCCCTGCCCTCATTTAAAAAAATTTTTTGAGATAATATCTTTCTTTGCTGAGACAAAATACCTGACACCCAAAGTTAAAGCAGGAAAGGTTTATAATAGCTCACAGTTTGTAGAGGTTTCTGTTCATAGTTGCACTCCCATGAGTGCATAGGAGAGGGGCATCACAGAGGAGAAACAGTTTGTGGTGGGCAGAAGGCAGCAAAGTAGCAAAGAAGCCACAGGCAACAACAGCACCCCTCTTTCTGTCCCTTATCGTCTATCCAGGCTACAAGTCCTTTGGACAGGTAGCACTGACATTCAGGGTGGGTCTTCCTGTCATTTATACCCAGAACTGTGCCAAACAAGTTAGTAGTCAAACACCCTTAATCCCAACATCACACACTCTAGATTCAGTCACCTCTGGAAACCCCAGCTATGACTGCATGAGGATTTGGGGGAACAGCTAGACACAAGCTGTAAGAGCTAAGGTCTTGCCAAGTCATTATGTTGCCCAGGCTGGCTTTGAATTTGGAAATCCTCCTGTCTCAGCCTCCTGGAGTGCTGAGATGACAAAGGAGTTCCACCATGTCCAGCTGATTGATCAATCTCTGTAACATTTCTTTTTCTAGACTTATTGGCTTGACTAGAATCTCCAGTACAGTAATGAGTAGAATCAGAGACAATAAGCACTTTTTTGGATTATTTGTGTATGTTTTATCTCACCCATCATGACTTAAAAGCTCTGCATTTAATTTTGTTCCTTTAGCAATTATGCTGTACTTAATAAGATCTATTACACTGTACATTTACCTTTCCCAGAAAATGCTGGAAGCCTAGAATACTGTGATCCCATTTATCCTTCTTTTATATATCACTTGGTGTATTTGAATTTTATGGATACTTAAATTCTACCTGAAATTATTATTTATGCAGACAGTCTTCTACAAGTCAGTCAGTATTTATTTAGATTTATGTATATATTTAACCTGTATATTATTCTTTATTTTAGTTTTTATCTGGGATTATTTTTTTCTGCATGATAAATATATTTTAGTTTTTTAAAAAAATATTGATCTGCCAACAAAGTGTTCTCTCAATTATGTTTGTGAAAATGTCTGTTTCATTTTCATTCTTGAAGATTATTTTCATTGGATAATCATATTCTAGGTTGGCTGTTATTAGTACTTTATTCTACTGTGTTGTTGAGAAGTTGATAGAGATTTGGCTCCTTTGAAGAGAATCTCCTCCCTCCCCCTCTTGTTATAGTTATTTTTAAGCAAGTTCATCATAAAGTATCTAGGTGTACACCCACCCCCTTTTGTGGTACTGGACCTTAAACCCCAAGTCTCGCCTGGCTTTTTATATTTTTTATTTTGAGACAGAGTCTTGCAAAGTCACTCAGTTGTCCAGTTGCCCAGGCTGGGCTCAAACTTGCCGTCCCCATCTCAGTCTTGTAGAGTGTGCTAGGATCACAGATGTATGCTGCCATGCCTAGCTTATCTGTATTTATCCTATCTGGAGTTGATGAGATTTCTCAATTCTGGCTTGACAACCTCAATCCGTTTTAGAAAATTCTCACTTAATATACCTTTCAATGTATTTCTGATCTCTTTTGTCTTTCCTCTCCTCTTGAGATTTTCAGTTTTATATTTTAGGCTTTACATTGAATCTGCCATGACTACTAACTATTACTAATACGGTTATTTTGTTTTTCCCTCTAATGTGCCATTTTTTGATTCTCATGTGTTATTCTGTTACCTTTTAAACTATCTTCCAATTCATTGATTATTTTTTCAACTCTTAATATGTTAAAATTGTCTACTGAGTTTCTAGTTGCAGTTATTTTTTCATGTCCAGAGCTTCTATTTGTTTGATTTATGTGATATCTATTAATAATTCTCTGCTAAACAATTCAATATTCTTTTATTTTTTGTATATACTTAGCATTGCTTAATACTTAAAGCCTGTGTCTAATAACTCCATCCTCTAGATACTCTGTCAATATTTCAATTGCTCATTATTTGTAATTACTTCTTATCTCTTTATATACTTCTTATCTTAAAATCTTGAACACTGAGCATGAAAAAGATAACTTGAAGCCTAGAATAATGTTTTCCTCCTCCATGTTTGTTTTCTTCTGGGTTCTGACTAGGGAACATTAGAATTCCAAGTCATCTTGATCCCAGAGATTGGAATGGTTTGAAGCCCATCTTTAGCACTTTTATGGCTGTTCTATTCCCTACATACCCTTCCTTCTTGGGTATAATCCTTCATCGTTCAAATGTGTACAGCTTACCAGAATTCTCTCTCTTGTTGGTACGTGCACAACTCTTGATTTTTGGCAGTGCGCAGTGTCTTGTCACGGTGCAGACAGGTGAGGTTCCGTTAAGATTTGGGCAGCTGAAAGAAGAAACAGAGCCCTGAAAATGTCTGAACATGCCTTCTTCTCAGCAGCTTAGCTTAGCTGCACGCGCTTGCATGCCAGGCCTCAGGCCTTTACCTCCTGCCCTGCTGCGGCTCCTTGCCTTCCTCGGTGGTCCGCCACGCAGACCTCCAGCCCAGATTTACAGAGCTGGCCATAATAGTGGCTTCTTGCCCGCATCGACCTTGGTTATGTAAGTCATTTTCACGGCATCTGAGAGGTGCACCTGCGCTGAGGTTTTGCTGACTCCTACCGTGCTCCTTCTGTGCCCCGGAAGTCATCGGTGGCCCACAGCCTGAACCGAGTCTCAGTATAGCCATTTTAGGCTTTATTTTTCCTTACACTCAGCCACTTCTGCTGTGAGACAGATGCCTCTTGGGGAAAATCTACTCAGAAGTGCCCAGCTCATCTCTGGTTTCCTTCTGGAGCTTCGCCCTGTTGTTCTTCACTGCCTTGTTAAAGTTTCTTTTGCCTTCAAGTAGACTGACTTATCTAGCTTTTCTAGTTGTCCTGAGAGGATTGATGTACTCTGAACACATTTTCCCAACTGTGCTTCCAACTTTGTTAATTGAATTTTTCATAGAAACCCTAAATTTTCAAGACCTTTTTCTATTTTTTCGTTTTTTTCTCCTTTTGGGTATGTGCATTTTAGAAAACTAGGATTGTATTTTTGTTTGATAATGTTTCTGAGAATATTGGAATATGTTGCTACATTTGAAATTTTTCTCTTTTTTCTTTTTCCATTTCTGGGGATTGAACCCAGAGTCTGCACTGAGCTGTATCTCAGATTTTTTTTTTTTTTTTTTTTTTGAGATTGGGGTTTTGTTAAGTCACTAAATTGCCCAGCCTTAAATTTATGATCCTTTTGCCTCCCAAAGTGTTGTTAGTACAAATACCTAGGTGCCTACTCAATTAGTACTCTGCCCTTACATGACTTGCAGTCAAAACACCCTCATTTTACCATTTCCAGAAAATAATATTCTGACATTTTATTAGGGCCAGAGAGGGGAATTCACCTGGCTGTACACTGTGGGGTAGGAAACCCAAAGATCTACATCTTTCGCAAATTTTTAGTTAATCTTCCATATTCTACCATTTCCTTCCAGAATTCCTTGATGCTGTTTATTCCTTAAACATTTGCTGATTGTGGAGTATCAGTTTCTCTACTGCTAATTTACTATCCTGCTCTTTTGGAAGTTGGCTGAGCTCTTTACCATTCTTTATCTGCTGTCCACCTTTCAAATTGTTATTCCTTACAGTCTCCTTGTCTCTTTTCTCTTAGATTTTAGGCACTTTTGGTGAGTCTTTTTACTCTTGTGTTAAAGGATTAGCAAAAGCACATGCTTGAATTTGTTCATCTCTCTTTACCAAGAAGTCCAAATATGTTATGTGTGCATGTGTTTGTATGTGGTAAGTACTTGGGATTGAGCCTTTTTTATTTACTGTCCTAAGTAAATTACCAAGACCAAAGTGTACTGTCTTGCTTCTTTTATCTGTGAACCTAGAAATACTTTCCTGCACTATACAACCTTGATGGAAACCTACCAATTTAGTTTTTTCTTTTTTTGTGTGCATGTGTCTTTCTGTTTTTGCTCTTTTTTTTAGTTTTTGTAATTGTTCTTTTCTTAATCTAATTTTAAAAAAATATTAGTTATTTAAAATTATAAAAAGTAAGTGGGGTGTGGTGGTGCACACCTGTAATCTCAGTACTCGGCAGGCGAAGGCAGGATTTTTGCAAGGTCTAGACCAGCCTGGGCTACAAAGTGAGCTCAAGGCCAGCCTGAATAGCATAGTAAGACCCTGTCTCAAAAGGACAAAAACAAAACAATAAAACAAAAAATTATAAAAACTGTACAGTGAACACTCATCATCCAGTTTAAACTTCTTTAAATTTGATTTTTCAAAGTTTATTTTTAATTGACATATAATTGTGGTGTTTGGATACATGTACCTTGGGTTGTGTATTGACCAAAGCACAGTAATTAGCATATCTATCATCTCCATCACCTATCATTTCTTTCTACTAAGCACATTCAAAGTCTTTCCTTTTAGTTATGAAAAATACATTATTGTTACTTATGTTCACCGTGTTGTGCCACAGAACACTAGAATGTAGTCTTCCCACCTTACTATACCTTAGTAACTGTTGACCAGTCTCTCCACATTCCTTCTTTTCTACCACCTTCCCAACCATGGGAGCTATTGTTCTGCTCTCTACCTCTATGAGATTAACTGTAGTTTCTAGTTCACAAAATAATTACAGGAGCAATATGAAGAGAAAATTTCAAAAATTTATTTATAGTAGCATTCCTATTCTTTTTAGCAGTTTATGTAAATCATACCTAATCACGACTCTTAAGATGTTTACACCTTTTAAGGTTTAGTAGTGGAAGACTGCTGTTTGGAAGAGGATAGGAAAGAATTCATTACCAAGTAGACTTGTAAATGTATCTAATAATGATTTTTGGCATCTCATAAGCCTAAGCTTTTTAAAAATTGGTTTAGTTATTTTACCTTTCATTTTGTATCATATTGTACAAAATTAGTGGTAATATATGAATAGCTCATCACACTGCTGTTCTCCAGAAACTTGCTTAAACTTTCCCACACACCAAAGTTCTGTCATTAGAGTGCACCTTTAGGCAGGTCTTCCCTAAATTATTCTTAAGAATCTGCGGGGTTTTCTCTTCTTCCTTCTCTCTCTCACTTTCTCTATGTCTTATTCTCTTTTTTCTTCCTTCCTTCCCTCCCAGTTTCCTTTGTTGCAGATATTATCCGAAGGTGTCTGAGGAAAGATATTGGCTAGATTTAAACTAGACGGTTTAAGGACCAGCACCCATGCCTTTCCCTCTCCCCAGCGTCTTGCACTTAATCACCGGCTGTGTGGATAGATACGCTTTAGTTGTTTGCCTTTGTCTTGCACATCTATTAACGAGCATTCATAGCTAGAAAGTGGTGCATTGCAAATGCTGTTCCATTCACAGATTCAGTATAAAGGTTCATAAACATCACCTATTTTGAACTTTTAGCCTGACAATAGCACTGAATGTTTGAAAGAGGAAGGTCTTAGGAAATCCCCTTTTTAAATTTCATATGCTTCTCAAAGGGACTTAACTTAATTTGAAATTATTAAGCAAAATCAGGAGACCTGCATTATAAAAGTTAACATTTTTCATAGACTCTGTCATTTATTTACTTTTTTTATTTTGGTACTGGGAATCAAACTCAGGACTGTGCACTTGCCAGGCAGGTGCTGTGTCCCTGAGCCATGTCCCCGCCCCTATGCTCTGTCATTTAAACCTCCAGTTATACAAGAAACCTCATTCTCCCTATTTTATAGATGAGGAAACAGGCACGAAAGGGACCTTTAATATGCCCCAAATTACTTGTTTCTAAGTGAGAAAGGACTTGAATTTAATCGTTTCTGTCTTAGAATTCCTTCTCCAGGCTATTTTATGACCCCTTCCCATTTGATGCTACTTTGATCCAGTCCTTGATAGTCACAAACCTTAGCAGACCTGAAGAATTTAGTTATTTATCTTGGGAAGATTTTATTTAGAGTTTTTCATATACAAGCTTCATAAATTTAGTAAGACTCAAATATCAATAGCTTGGCGTATAACCTATTTTTCACTTTATAATAAAATTAACTGATTTGGAGAAAGAGCTTTACAAATGACACCATGAGATGGTGAAAGGGTTGTCTGTGCTTTACACTTTAAAAAAAATTCTTTCTCTCCTCATACCCTAAAATGAGATCTGTGTTCAACAAATTGGTTAGCTGTTCTCACTGAGTTGAAAGTGTAGAATATTTTGAAACAGGTGGAACTTTATCACCTTCAAATACACACAATAAATTAGGTCAACATACTTTGTTCATTAAAATTTTATCCAAATTTGTAATTAGCATGTTAGTGATTTTTTAAAAAATATATATGGGAGTCCTTAAAACTATTTTCTTATGCATTTAAAACATGGCCCCTAAAAAGTCTAGTTTGTGTTATCTACCCTATCTATAGGTAAATTTCTTTAGAGGGTGGGGAGGTAGAAAAAGAGAAGTTATATTTGATCAATGCACTCCATGTACATATTGAAATATCACACTGAACCTCATTAATATGTACAGTTAATACATGTTAATAAAAATACAGCCAGGCATGGTGGTGAACACCTGTAATCCCAGCACTCGGGAGGCTGATGCAGGAGGATTTTTGTGAGTTTAAGGCCAGCCTGGGCTACGGCTGGCCTTAAACTACACAGCGAGTTCATGGCTAGCCTGAACTATATAGTGAATGAGACCCTGTCTCAAAAAAAACAAAACCAAACAAACGATCCCCCCACCAAAAAAGAAAAATTCTCCTTGACTCTTGTTCATGACTTCGCACATTCTGAATTAGTAGGTACTCAGTGTATTTTCTTTTTATTCCCTGGATGCAAACAAAAGTACAAATAACACCTTCAATGTGGAAAGTTGGCTTCTGCTGTAATAGATATTCCACTGTGTGTGTATAGGAAACCCATCAGATATGACCCAACCAGAAAAGTCTCTTGAGGAATTCTAAACCCAAAGATAGAAATTACTGTTCCTTTGTTTTTCATTGCTAAGCATCAATTAATAGTGAAGCAAGTTTCCTAGAAGTATAATGCATTTTAAAGTTAATTAGATCACAACCTATTAAATAATATTTAAATTTAGATTCTTCTAACTGTATTCATTTTTTTTTTTTCCATACTGGGAATTAAACCCAGGGCTGAGCAAGTGTTCTACCACTAAGCTATCTCTTCAGCCCTTTTTCTTTTTTATATTTTTTTGAATTGAGACAGGGTCTTAAGTTTTTTGCATGGGCTGGACTTGGACTTAATGATCTTCCTGTCCTGCTGCAGTGGGATTTCAGACGTGTGCCACTAAGCCTTAGCTAACTACACCTTACGTTAATTTTTATATTTTTATGTATCAGTTAGACAGTCAGTTTGGTTAAGATTCTTCTAATAGTATACAAGCAAATACTACCTTAATGCTTTAAACATTTTGTGATTTAGTGTTCCTTTTAATTTCTTGTTTAGTAAGTTGAGATAATAAATTGAGATACATTTTAGCAAATTTACTATAATATGAAAGATAATTTAGATGATTTTGAGTTCATAAAATACTGAATTTCTGAAAAGGATTTACAAGATCACATTGAATATTTTTCTTGTTTAGATTACAAAAGTAGTACATGAATATTTAAAATGTCAAATAACTCAGAAATATATAAAGTTACAATGTCTTTCTCTCTTCCTCTTTCCTATTTCCTATTTCCCTAGAGTAATATTTTAATGTGTCTTTTTCTTTGTACAAATAAACACACACACACACACACGTATTGCACATTGTTTGGGTTTATTTGAATTTAACAGAACATACAGGTTCCATTAAATCTTTGTCTTGCAACAACCTGAGATTGGCAGACTCCAATGTTAGGATTTACAGAGCTCCTACATAGTTAAATCAGATTTTCTTAATTCAGTTCAGTTAACCAGTGATTGAATAATTAGATCACCTTCAGTTTTTTTTTTACAAATAATATTTGCAATGAACATTCTTGTATAGAATTGTGTCTATATTTTTATCTTATAAGTTCTTATAATTGAAAATGCAAATTGAAGGGAATAGGTATTAAAATTAAAAGGTATTTAAAAATTGCCTTCCTAAAAAAAGGTACCAATTTACAAGAGGAAATTGCAACCCTAAAAAGTCTAGTTTGTGTTATCTACCAAATGGAATTTTTATGCTCTTACATTTTTTCTAACTTGTCCGCAAAAGTTAGCCAGTTTTAATTTGTACTTACTTGATTTTTCAAGTGAAGCTTTATGTCTTTTTGTATCTTTACTAGTCATTTGGGATTTTTTCTTTTTATCTAATTTAAAAATTGGTTAGTCAGAGCTCTGTGAACATAATGGGTATTAACTTTTGTCTATTTAATCCAGCCTATCATTTGTCATTTACTTTGCTTTTGGCCATTAAAGAAAATTTTCTAACTTTAATGAAACTTTTCATCCAAGAACAAATTTCTCCATATTTCTTTAGTTCTCTGTTTAGATCTTTCATTTGTTTTATATTTATTCCTGTGTGTTTGGTGTCAGTGTCTGTGTTTTCATTTTTAATCTTGTTGAAACTCAAGTGGGACTTTTACTTAACCATTTTGTGTTAATAGGAAAGTAGTTTGTGTATACT
>PVLA01001946.1:117169-235500 GCA_004027455.1 Hydrochoerus hydrochaeris | reverse complement strand
CCAGCTTCTAGTCTATTTTTTTGAGACAAGATTTTACTATGCAGTTCAGCTAGAAAGTCCTAGCTGTCTTTGCAAACTTTTTTTTTTAATTTCTGAAGATTGAACCTAAGACTTCATGCATTGTAAAAACACACTGTACCACTATGTAGACCCCCCTCCCTCGTTTAAAATTTTTGAGTCAAGATCTCCTTAAGTCGCCCAACCTGGCTTTGAATTTACAATCCTCTTGTATAGCTTCTGAGTAGCTAGGATTACAGGTGTGTATCTAGCAAAAGCATTTAAAAATATATATATAGATAGCCCTAGGCAGAAAGGCCTTAGGGGCCTTCTCCAGGGATGTTGCTGTCATAGTCAGCCTTGTCTTGTGATGATTACACTGGATAGCTTGAAACTCATGTTGTGCCCACGGCAGGAATTCAGAGATATCCCCAACTGGGGCTTCTTTGTACAGAGGGTGCCTAGCAAGGGGACTGGTTTTCTAAAATCAAATTCAAGGAGGAAATACATTTGAACTTCTCAGCCACATTTAGTTGACCACAGATGCTCGTTGAGCCATCTTTCCTTCCCTGATGTTAGGTCTAGGGTTACCTGCAATTCACCAGTCTCCTGCTGAATAAGATAGACCTATTTTTCTTTTTCAGAGTCTTGCATTCATTGCAGATGTTCTGTCTATTCTGGCCCTCCTCCCTACCTTTGCTCCCACTCAGACTACTTGTAGAATTTCCTGTTTTAACTATTTCCAATCAACTCCTTCAATGCAAATATCAGCGCCTACAGCATTGAAGGTTTAATGAATATTCTCCTCAAAACTTATTCTAGGAACTGGGTAAATAGAGCTGTGCAGCCTAATTTGGCCCTGCAGATTCATTCTGTTACTGGTGAGTTGTCTTTTTCCCCTAAAAGGCAATGGTCAACCTTTGTATTGTTTTTTATTGCCAAAGTAATGGAAAAACCTAGATTGACAAAATCTCTTCTTTTGTCTCATTTCATTCTTTTTTTTTACCCTTAATCTTGCAGGGAAGGTTGATATAGAGGATTTTTGTTGAGGTGTTTTCCCTTTTAACAAGGCTGGCATAAATTTTATTCATCAGAAGATGCACCAAGATTTAGGCTTTTACAGTCATTTCATTACAGGTCTGACCTCTAGGTGGGGCAGTGGTGGTCAGGAACTTTCTCCTTAGCTAAGTGGTAGGGTCAAGCAGTATTTATAGATATTCTCCTTCCCTGTCTTACCTTCCTCTTTCTTCCAGAACACCTGAGACACAAGGTGTGGAGCGGACCCTAGCAAAGCGTTCAAGGCTCTAGCAGTCTGAGAAGTATGGAGGAGCAAGGGATGCAAATCTTCAGACAGCACTCTTGGGAGGAGAGAGGAAAGAAAATTTTTCTTTTTTTTGGGTACTGGGGATCGAACTCACAGCCTCATGCTTGCCAGGCACATGCTGTGCCACTGAGCTATGTCCCTGGCCCTAGAAGAGTCTTGTAACTACTTCCTTATTGAGCCTGGTCCTCACTGGCTGTGCCCAAGAAAAACATAAAGATATGTATGTATATATGCGTTTGGGTTGAGAGCAAGGGGCTGCTGATACCTCCATTTGCCCACACAGCTGTTGCCATTCCACTACTGGGACAAGTCTGTATTTCTGGTATCTTTTAAATAAGTTCAAGAGGTGTGCAGGATTTGGAAGGCTTTGGAGTTTGAAGACTAGTGGTAATTTGGACTCTCCAGTATGATTGCAGCCACCACATCCTGCCCATAGGTGTCCTCCTAACTGAAATTGCCAACTCCACTTTGTCCTCAGTAAGTCTGCTGTAACATATTTTGTTTTATTTTTCCATAAAGAAAAAAAAATTTCATAACAAAATAATAAGAGAATAATAATACATTACATATTGTTATCTTCAAAGTAGTTACTCAGAGTACAAGATATGGGCATAAAAATTCTCCAAATGATGTTAGCATGAACTTTTCTTTCAGTGAACTAAGAAACTAGTAGTATAACTATCTTGTACTTTTTTTTTTCCTCCCTTTCCCCCACCCTAGTTCCTTTTTCCTTTTGAACAATTTCTTCCCATTTCACAATATCTGTTGTAAATTTTGGTCCTTATTTACTCTTCCTGTTTCTCACACCAACATATTAATTCTTGCTTGAGTCATAGCTTTTGTTTTCCAACTGTTTTCATTTTTCCCTATTTCCCATCTTCTTCCTGTAACTCAGTTAGAGTGAGCATTTCTGAGAGCAAGTAATGGTCATGCTATTCCATTGCTTAAAATACTTTTGAGGCACCATGTTGAGGTATAAAATCTAAACCCCTTAATATGGATTTGATTGTTTTATGATCTCAGCTCCTGCTTCTTCCTTTACATTCCCCAGCCACACATCTTAGGTGTTTTGGGATCAGAACCTTCCCAGAACTCTCTGGCCTTTGACCAGACAGTTTTCTGTGTTTGAAATACACTGTCTGCACTTCTGTACCCTGTTAATCCTGACTGACTGATTCTTTAAAACTCAGATTAGGTATCACTTTCTCCCACAAGACTAAGCGAGGATACTTTATATGTCTCTTCTAAATATACCCCTGTCATGGTTCCTACCTCTCTGCATTTGAGTTATTTTTACTAATGTTATTAATCGCTAATACTATTAATGTTTATTTTCATTTTACTTCCTTTTTTTCTTAGTTCATGGGTTCACTCATGTATACAGACTGGTTTTTCTCTCTGCATTCTCAGGCAAGATTTTACCACATAGTTCGATTCCTAAAATAATGAAGTGCTGAATCTTTTATCTTATGGTTGAGAAACCCAGGATGAGAGATAACTGTCTTTCAAGTGATTATACAATATTTAGAAAGACAGAGCCTGCCTTTTTTTCCCCTTTATCAGGAGTTACAGATTCAGATTTCTTTCTTTTCCTTTTTTTCCTTTTCCCCTTTTATTCCCGTTCTCCTTTCCTTTCTCCTTTCCAAAGGAATTTTAACCATGTAGACTAGGCCTAGAACTCTATGTCCTCCTCTATACCCTCGGCCTCCTGAGTGTTGGTATTACAGGTACACGCCACCAACCCTGGCTACATTCAAATGTTTTATAAGGGCCAGATAGGCAGTAAAATGATAAAAGTGGGCTGGTCCTATACTCTCATTTCTCTGCAATATATGATTTTACCATGCTGTTTTTCCTATATATGATAAAGAAGTGGTTTGGTACAAGTAGTAGTACTTTGTCTTCTGCTTCCACTACTACATGAGAAAAACAATTGTGTGAAATGGTCATATTGTGCTGAGAATGGTGGTGCACGCCTGTAATCCCAGCATTCAGGAGGCTGAGGCAGGAGGATCTATGTGAGTTCAAGGCTGGCCTGGAATGTATAGTGAGACCATGTCTTAAAAAACAAAGTAAAACAAAACAAAGAAGCAAACAAACAAAACAGTTATATTGTGACTTGATGAATTTAAGTGTGAAGTTTAAGGTTGCTTTTCTGTGTGGTCATGGAACTTTGTATTATTTATACATAAATGTTCTAGACTTTTCTTTTTTCATGGCACAGAGGATTGAACCCAGAACATTTGTGTTGAGCTGCTCTCAAGCCCTTATTTTATTTTTTGAGATAGGGTCTCCCTAAGTTGCAAATTGCCCAGGCTAGGATTGAACTGTCGATTGTCCTGCCTCAGTTTCCCAGAGTGCTGGAATTACAGGCATGTACTACTTCTTTCTTTTTATTTCTTTCATTCTCTGATTTATCTCTTTTTTCCTCTCCCTCTCTTCCTTTCTTTTTTTTTTTAACCTTTTTACTTTTTCTTTTTTTGAGGTAGAGACTTGTTATGTGGCTCAAGATAGCTTGAGCTCACAGCCTCCCACCTCAGCCTGCCAAGTAGTACTACTGTGCCCAGCTGCCAAATGTGGTACTACTTATATTATGGTTTCAGTTTTTGGGTTCACGTCCTAGTTTGACACTCAGAAATTTCTCACCTTTTGAGTTTCGTCTCTGATCATTGAACCCCTACTGTCCTCTGTGTGCACACATATGCACCCTACTTCAACTTTGCTCAATTGCAGCTCCCCAGCATGCCATTTTTAATGCCCTCCCCTTTGTCCTTCTTTCCTACCAGCTCTGCTTGAATCAACCTCTGTGCCTGTGGTGCTAGATAAACTTCCAGCTCAGAACTCTTAAAATTTGAGGCAAGCATTGACATTTTTTGTCTGTTGGGTATGTGTGTGTGTGTTTTACTGGAGTATATAAGCACTTTGCAAGTAGTTATTCAGCTGCTCTATTTAAGACTTACCTGGAATTCTCAAAGTTAAAGCTGCATCCAGGATTAAATTGTGTGGTTCCTGAATTTTCAGAAGATGACATACTGTCTCTGGTATCAAATTTGATTAAACTTGATAAATTTAATGCTATTTGGTTCTACTGGTGAGGAAAAATTTAATTGCTTACTCTTGAGAACAGACTTTTCTCCAGCGACTAAGGAACAGAACAGTTATTAAAATTATCTTGGTGACCTGAAAGGGAGAAATGTACTTTTTTTTCCTTGGTAGAAATAGGTCCAAGGCATTATTAACGTGGTGAAAATTGAATAATTGAGCAATGCTAACTTCTTTGGGATTCAGCCTTCTAGCCCCTGTGTGTGATTACTTCTGTCCAACCTGCTTGTGTGCTTAAGCAGGGAGCCTGCAGAAGATTTAGGAAGGAAAAACCCTTTAGCAGGTCTTAAGTACTGAAGACACATGATTTAATTTCACATTCCGCATGATTATCTGGTTTCCCTTGGAATCCTCCAGTGCTGCTCTACTTTAGAGTCAAGGATGGCAGGGGACATTGCACATTGGGTAACATCACCTGAGTTTGCGTATAGGAGACAAAAAGGTCACTAGAGGAAAGAAGAGTTCCTTTAAAAAAGAAACTAGATAGTTCTCTATAGCTCAGAATTAATTGATGCAGGAGATTTCAGATCTACCTACAACAGTTTGGATATGAAAAGGAATGGGACCAAACCCTATGCATCTCTTATGGGGTGAATCTAAATTTTTCTTGTTGCAATTATAGAGAAGTTTTTGGTATAACTATCATAATGGTTACCATTTATTAAGTTCATGTAAGGAATCTTACTTGGTTCCTTACATACATGATTTCATTAAATTCTTATATCTCTGCAGAAGTATTACTATTCCTGTATAGGTAATGTTTATTGATCTTTCAAAATATAAGGCTGAAGGAAGAGTAGTACAATATTGATCACAAAGTTTTAGCTTTGTAACTTCAAAATCCTATCAGTTTCAGTAGCATTTACTGTGAAACAGTAGACTAACTAATGTCCACTAATACTTTTTTGTTTGTTTGTTGTTTTTTTTTGGAGGCAGTGGTTTGAGACAGGGTCTTGCAATGTAGCTCAGGCTGACCTTGAACTCACTTGTAGTCCAGACTGGCCTCAAATTTGTGTTAATCCTGCCTCAGCCTTTGGAGTGCCACCAGGTCTGGCTTATTAATGTTTTTAGCCATCCAAAAAAATTTAAATTATAGTAATTTTAGTCTAACTCTCATTTTTCACATTAGGAAATTGAGACCCAGAGATTAGTGAAGCTTGAAGCTGACTTCTACTAATTTTTTGACTTCTAGTAATTTGTGTATTATATTATCTCCTTACAGTTTGCAATAGGGGTTGAATAACTGGGAGGAAGAAAGGAAGGAATCTTATAGTGCATTGAATAGTGTTAGGTTGAGCTGGCAGACATAGTAAACAAATCAGGCATTTGGAATAGTTCTTACCTAGTGACTGATTTGTTCTACTTGACTCAAATCTGAACATAGTAATACACCTAATACTTCTGAATGATTATAAGTCTTTAGAAGTATCTAGTACCCTGCTGGTCATTTGAAGGAACTCTTGTTTATTGAAAAGGAAAGGGTGTTATATATATAATACTGCACATATACAGAGTCCACTAAGAAATGTATACCCAATTCAGGAAGAAAGACTAATATAAGTATTTTAATACTAACTTGAATGAGAGAGCATGAGATTAATACAACTTACTCTTGGCCTCTAAAATTGCGAGACGTGATCAAAGTGGTATCTGTTTTTTTCCAGAAGTTTATTAGTACAGTGAATTGCTGCTTGGGTAACCTTGGTCGTTGAAAGTGCTGCCCATGCATTTTCAGTTTCTTGAAGGGCTGGTGGTGTAGTGGGTTTTCCAGGATATATGACATCCTCTAGAGTCCCCCATCCTTTATGGTCCTCAATCCTTAAGAGTAGCACCATCTGTTGACAGAACATCATACTGTTTTTCTTTTCCTGCAGTGTATACATTTTTTGGGCACACTCTGTATGAAGTCAGGTCTGAAGTGCCTGGCCATTTTTGTGACATGTAAACGCAGATACTACATATGATATTTTTTTGACTTACACGTGTGGGTTTTTGTTATGTTCACAAAATGTCATATTATGGCAGATACGCCATTCTCTTTTTCTGAGGTGAAAGCTGTGGGAGCCTAATGGCAAACTGGGAAATCTTAGTGACACACATTTACTATGGAATGTGTTTTACATTAATGTCCTTTAATCCTATAACAACTATGATTGTGAATATGATGATCTGCATTTTAGAAATTTTTTAGTTTTTGTGTGTGTGTATGAAGGGGTACTGGGGATTGAACCCAGAACCTTTATACTGAGCTACATTCTTATCCTTTTAAAATTTTTTGTTTTGAGACAGGTTCTCACTAAATTACTAAGTTGACCAAACTGAGTTAGAATTTGTGGTTCTTCTTTAGCCTCCCAGAGTGTGGGATTATAGGCGTGTGCCACTATACTAGGCTATTTTTTTTCATTTTTTAAAGTTTCTTATTCATCCTTTACAGAATGTTTTTGCTAAAATGTTACAAGAATTTTCAAATATATAGAAAAGATGAAGAATTGTCAATGAATGACATAACCCACTTATATTCTATAATTATTATTACTTTTTAAATTTTTTGTTGTTGAGAGGGTCTTACTATGTAGTTCAGGCTGGATTTGAACTCACTATGCAGTCTAGGCTGGGCTCTAACTTGCAGTGACATTCCTGCCTCAGCCTCCCAAGTGTCAAGATTACAGCCATGTGCCACTATGCCCAATTGTTAATACTTTTCTGTATATACTGTATTACACATTTAGCCATCCATTTATTTATCCACCTATCAATCTATCTTAGTTTTTGTCATATTTCAAAGTAAGTTGCACATTTACTGCATTTAACTCCTGAATACATAGGTGTGAATATTATGAATAAAGTAGAGTTAAAAATAGTATCTCTGTTGAAAAAACAAAAGCAAACAACTGCTGGTCATGGTGGCTCATGCCTGCAGTCCTACCTAGCACTTGGAATGCTGAGGCAGGAGGATTGCTATGAGTTCAAGACCAACCTGGGCTGCATAGTAGACCTTGACTCAAAAACAACAACAACAACAACAACTAAAAAAATCCCCCAAAACTGGAGCCTTCAATTCTGTGTTATGGAGGTCTAAGCATACATTCTTTTGGGCTTTTCCCCCATGAAATAATAAGATATTTAAAGAAAAAATACATAAGCCACCTATACCTCACTAATAAGAAATAGAAATCCTCAGTGTGGGGGATACCCCTGTTGAATTCCTGGCCACAGCAAGACAGCATTGCAAAGTGACATCTTACCTCATTTCTGATTCTAAATGAGACTGAGGTCACTGCAACATTTCCAAATTCGAATATGGGCAGTTTGATTAGCAAATTAGTTAAGCACTTTGGTAATGATGTTGGAGCTTAATTTCACTGAACAGTTCTCCCCTTCTCTTTTCTTTTTGGGTGTGACTAAATTGCCTACAGCATGCAGCATGGTTGCTGGTAAAACAGGAAATGGGGTAAGTAATTTTGGTAGGGAGTTTTCAACACCATTTAAATATGTTACCTGATTCTTAATGTACTTTTACTTCTACTCTCTCCTTCCTTAGAGTGAATTCACTAGCCACTAGAGAAATAATTTTTATTGTATAAATTTAGGGTGTCAGATTTGTTCAGTTAGTTTACTTGCACAGTGTATTAATCTGTTGAAGTGGATTCATTGTTCTTTATGTGCAGATTTAATGTGAATGTAATAAATATTTTATATACATTAGGCACTGTATAATGAATTTTGGGAATTATGTTAAAATAGCAAACTATACAGTGGTCTTAGAAACTAAATTATTAAACTAAATTATTATTATTAAATATAAAGTTTCAAATTTTAGTTAAGGCAAGATAATAGTGAGTTTATACACAGAAAACTCATATGAAACATAAAATTTACAATCTTTCGTCTGAAACCCTTGGAGCCGGATATATTTTGGAATTTAGAGTTTTTTGGAGTTTAGGAATACAGTATGATGTTAACTATCATATGTGTAGCACACTTTGTTAGTATGGTACTGTAAAATTACCATATTAATATTTCTGTAATGAAATATAATATGCACACTAAGTTTGGTAAACAAAGTAAATAGCTTGATGTGCTCAAATCAAGATTTAGGACTGGGAATACAGCTCAGTGGCGCAGCACCCGCCTGGCAAGACAAGGTCGTGAACTTGATTCCCGGTACCAGAAAAAGAAAAAAGAGATTTAGTTGCAACCAGGTTTTCTGAAAAAACATTTAATTTTCCAGAGCTTTTTGGGGTTTGAAACTTAACATTTTGTACCACAAAAAGGGCCAAGCGAGGCGTGGTGGTGCATGCCTATAATCACAGCACTTGGAAGACTGAGATCGGAGGACTGCTGTGAGTTTCAGGCCAACCTGGGCTATATATGTAGTTAGTTCAAAGTGAGCTCGAACTACAAAGCAAGACCGCCTTAAAAAAATAAAAAATAAAAGGGCCATATGATTGCTGGAGTTTTCTGTAAACTCGAGAGAAAATCGCAGAAGTATAGATGTTTGTGTTAGAATCGCATACTTGATTAATTTATAGAAAAAGTAATTTATTTTTTGTTTGTTTGTATTTAATATCTGCACTTTAAAAAAGTAATAATAATAATGACATCTATCAGAGGTATGGTTAGCTAGGTTTTATTAAATTATTCACAAGAGCTTACATTTCTGGTGTGATAACAAAATTTGCTCCTATGTTTTTAGAAAATTGTTATCATAAGAACATGGCATTTTCTAAATGTTTTCAGTTTGCATCCATGTTGCTTGTGAGTTCCTTTTCATTCTATAAACTATAAACTCAAAGTATATAAAAGCTCTCTTGGGCTGGGGGTTTAGCTCAGCAGCTAAGTGCCTGCTTGGCAAACATGAGGTCATGAGTTCAATCCCCAGCACCAAAAGAAAAAAAAGCATTCCTGTAACCAGTTATTGTTTCAGCTGGATACCGAATGAATAGATGAACTACTTTTTAATTTGTATTTTGAGAGGAACTGTAGTCTTTATATTATTTTTTTCCAGATCAGCTTGACCATTAGCTAAATTACTTTTTTGTTTTCTACTTGCAATTAGTAGTATCTTTTGGTCTTGCATAATTATATCAAAACGGATATTGTTTATAAATAGTAATTTCTATCAGTAAAAATTAGACATAAGGGATATTCAAACTGGGCAGTATGGTGCATGTTTATAATCCCAGCTCTTTAGAAGGCTGAAGCAAGAGGATTAAAAGTTTAAGGCCAAAATAAAGAGGGTTGTAAATGTATCTCAGTGGTAGAGCACTTGCCCAACATGTGCAAGGTCCAGGGTTCAATGCCTAGTAGCTGGAGAAAGGAAAGGTGTGTGGGAGATTTGCAAGATAACGCTAATATCTCTTTCACTAAAAGCAGCCTTATATCCATAAGGCTCTTTGAAGTTTTATTTGAACTATGTGAGCTTGTTAGTTTGTTAGTAATATCTCAGTGTTCTCAACCACGTAGAGCAGTTTTGGTAATAGTATACCATGTTTTTCTTTCTTCTTACTTGAGTTGCTTTCTGTTATAATCTAAAGCTAGTTGTCATAATAGGGACTTCCCAAAACCTGTGTATAGGCTCATAAGTAGATTTTTAAAGAATGGGAGATATTTATTCAGATATTTATGTGCTGTTACATTGGTGAGCATTTCAGAACATTGATAGTTCAGAATTTAGTATTTTTTTCTTCAGCAGTAAAGGGAAAAAAGGTAGAGCTTTCACACTGACTTTTCAAAAATAAGGCCTGTTTTCAGCAAGACAGTAGATGCAAACATTTTCAACATGCATATGATTATTGTAATAGACAATTTTATGTTTCTAAACTATAAACAGTCATTTCTTTCTGACCTTTCTAAAATATATAAATCCTAGATCTGGCATTTCCAGTTCAGAAAAATGTAATGTTTTTATCATTGAAGCTTAACAAATTGTTTTATATGCCATTTAAAAAGTACTTGTTGATTTCACTAGAATATAGGTTCAAGAAGTGAGAAACCTTGGTATGGGTTATTCTGTGTTTTCTCTAATGTATTAAATGTGACACATGATAACCACTCAATTATTATTTTTTTAAATAATTCTTGCCTTTCAAGGAAAAAGTGAAGTTTTTCATACCGGTGAATTAATTTTTGTTATTCAGAAAGCAGAGTTTGTCGCTGGGGAGAAGTGATATAGTTCAGTTAAAAGAAGCCTACAAATGGATAACGCACCCTTTATTTTCAGAGGAACTGGGTGTTCCCATCGATGGAAAGGTATTGGATTGTGTGCATTAATTTTATTCTCTGGTTTTATCAGTTTTACTTTATTGTATTGCAGAGTTTGGGTTAGCCAAATAATCCTCTCTTTGTTCTAAGCTGAAAAGGTTAATTTCCTTTCTTTCTTTATTTCGTTTGTTTGTTCGTTTGTTTGTTTCTTTTTTGAGACAGGATCTCGACATGTAGTTCAGGCTGGTCTTGAATTCACTGTGTAGCCCAGGCTGGCCTTGAACTCATAGCAGTCCTGCCTCAGCCTCATGAGTTCTGGGATGATAGCTGTGTTCCTGTAAAGACCAGGCAAAATGTTAATTTGAAGTTAAAGCCTGTTTTGTTTTTTTGTTTTTCCTCTGAGATTTCTTTGTGGTCCAAGACATTTATATATTTAAAAAATAATGTGTACCCTAATTTATCTTAAAAGGGTAAAAATAACCCGTGTCTTTGGTATTTAAATTGGAGGTACAGACTTACTGGTACAAATTGATATGTAAGTAACTGTGACCTTGTATAGTCCACCCTACACTATTTCATTTTATCTGTGGCTAATCTTTTCTTAAAGTATGTGGAAGTTACATATTCTAGAGTGAAAATGGGCTCAATCTACCTTGTTGGTATCTCACATCCCTTTGTTTATTTTTAATCAGAGACTGTTTTTAAAACTAGATTACTTAGCCACATTCCTAGTTCCAGGAGACACCTTACTTCAATCCCTGAAATGGACCAAATTTCAGGGAAAAGATTGGGTTTCCTGAAAAGTGTGAAAAATGTGTTAAAAATCTTAAATTAGATTTTAATATCATGTCCTGGTCATTTTTAAATTCCCAGAGAACTAGATATTCTCCTATTCAAATAAAATCACAGTCATCTTCCATAGATAAATAATTAGGTTTTTAACCGTTCTAAATTATCAGAGTGAGCTCTGTCTTTGAGGTTAAATACCAACAGAATAGAGAATAAAACCTCTTTACAGATAGTATGAAGAGGAAATGAGGTAATATAAGTACTTTGGAAATTAGAGAAGACATTGATGCAAAATGTTTTTACCTCAGATTTCAGTTTTGAAGCACAAATAATTTTACATGTTGAATCAATGAGAACAAAAAAAATAGAAAACAAAAGATGTAATAATGTTTTGGTAAATTCAGGCCAAGTGAAATTTTCTTTAATAGACAATTAAGTTTCAGTTTAATTTTACTTTGGAGATTAGAATATGAGCCCCAAAAAGGTATATATTGTTACGATTTTAGAGTAGCTAATGAATTTACTACATATCAAACTTGTAAGTACAGAGCACAATAAAAAAAAGGTAAGTTGTAATATAGTGATATGTATAGCTTTTTTCCAATGTGGAATTTTGTATATTTTCTGTAGTAAAAGTATATATAATAGGGAATCTTTTTCTTTATAAGAGTATTTGTTGTAGCATTTTTTTAATATCAGGAAAATTTCTTGTAACTTAAATGTGTGACAATTCTTAGAGTTGTAAGATTAAATACAGGAATTTTCCAATAATATGCTTAATAACTCACAAAGTACATATATGTCTAAACTCTTAAAAATGGTTAGAAACCTACCAAATTGTTAGTTCTATCTTGGTAGAATGGATTTAAAAACCATCCTATATTTGATTATTTTATAATTTGTAGGTACCACTTCTGTGAACAAAAAATTAAGTCCTCTTTTAAAACTAAAATTAATTTAAAAATTTGAGCATTTTAAAAATAAGCGTTGTGTAGTAGTGCATGCCTGTAATCCCAGCACTCTGGTGGCTAAGACAGGAGGACCCCCACAAGTTCGAGGCCAGCCTGGGCTACATAGTGAGTTCAAGGCCAGCTTGAACTCCATAGTGTGACCCTATCTCAAAAAAAAAAAAAAAAAAAAAAAAAGACAAAATAAAAATAAGCTTCAAGCTGAGCATGGTGGTGTATGCCTATAATTTCAGCTACTCAGTATCTCAAGTTTGAGGCTAGCCTGAGTAATTTAGTGAGACCTTCTCTTAAAAAAAAAGATTGTACTAGTGCTAAAGCCCTGGGTTCAATCCCCTGTACTACTAAATTAATTAATTTAAAGGGGGCGGGTGCTGGGGTATAGCTCAGAGGCAGTGCCACTGAGTTTGATCCCCAGCCCTGAACAAAAAAATTCTTTTATGGACTTTTGAAGGATCTGAATACAGTACAATGTTTTTGCCTTTTTATTAACTTTAACCATAGTATTGACTGAACCATTTTTTCTTTTAGCGTTACCTCTTTCTAGTTCTCTAAATTCTCATTCATCTTCATACCTAACAAATCATACAAATTAATTTTAAAAACTTTAAAAGAACTTTTTGGTAGTATCATTAGTGGCTGAATTTTTAAATGGAAGAATAAAACCTTTTGTTTATAGCTGCTCTGTAAACAAGCTGTTTTGAGAGCAGTAGTATTTCTAGTTTCAGTGTCATTTTTTCTGAACCAGTATTTGAGAGTTAATTTTGATTTCCATTGATAAGTTGTTAGATGTTAGTTTCCTTTTGCTCATTTTAAAACTGTCTTTATAATTTTTAGAGTTTATTTGAAGTGAGTGTGGTCTTCGCTCACCCAGAAACAATTGAGGATTGCCACTTTCTGTAAGTTGCCACGTAAACAGCAATTGTCACTTGTGTAAAATTGTTCATTCTTTTGGTTTTCATAAAAATAGTATTGTTTGTCTTTCTAATGAATATTTCAAAACTTGTCATGTCTTAGGAAGTTTAAAATGTAATCTCTCATGTGAAGTTCCAAAGCAAACCAGTGCAGCTCATGTAAAGATTCATTTTGACTGCTCCTGAAATCCTGGGTGTAGCAGCTATGTCTTGCAAAATATATTTGAATAATTTCCATTCCCAAATAAACTCATTAACTTTTTTTTATTAACTTGAATTTTATTTTAGAGGTGCAATTTGCCCAGATTGTTTCAAGCCAGCTAAAAACAAACAGGTGAGGATACTTCTTATTTTCTAGTGAGTTTTTCTATACTGAATATTCAAGTTAACAATTAAACACAAATGTACATTTAAAATGTGGCAACTGTGTTATACCAAGAATTAGTCTTTGAATATTTCCATTTACTGCATTTATTTTTATTATTTTTTTCACCCTCAGCACCTTTCCCTTTGGCTAAGAAGTCATAGCACACAAATATTCACCAGTATCTAGGTTATTCCACAGGTACATTAAGTTTAGAGCCAGTGTTTCAATGATGTTACTATTTGAGGAAAATCAACTTTTAATTTTTAACTTCCCAAATTACACCATCTGGGAAAAATCCATGGTAAGTAGCAGTAGCATTCCAAACCTTTGTCTAATATATATTTTCTAGAAATTGGTGTTTAAAAATATAAACCAAGGTAAATTTTTTATTAGGCAGTCCTGAATTAATACAGTTTGAATATCCTATAACCAAAATACTTGGACCAGAAGTGTTTCAAAGATTCTGGGAGTTTTCACATTTTGGAATAGTTGTATGACTTTGCTGGTTGACTTCCTTAATCTGGATTTTGAATTTTCAGGTAAAGGAAACCATCTGTATAGCTGTATCATACTATGTTTGCAAACAGGCATTTTATTCACACTCCTCTTGACTGATGTTAGCTGTTTTCAGGTTAATGAGCAAACTAGTTTATTACTTTTAGTACCCATGCCAGATTGAAAGGCATGCCATGTTATTGAGGTAATCTTTCATGCCCTCCTTATTTAGCTGGTTCTATACAGAGAGGCATTTCTGTGGTTTTACTGATACTCATTTTGTTCTTATGATTGTTAAAAAGAATATGTTTATTTTATTGTCAGAGACACATAATTTGATCTTTCCTTTGCTTTTACTAATTACTTGGCCTTTTAGAATGGGGTGGGGGGGGAAAGAGTTATAACATTCGTCAAATACCATATCCTTTACAGAAATAATTATAAGTGGAGGCCACCTAAGACAGTGCTTCCATACTCTTCTTTTATAGTGGCACATGTCACTTACCATGTTTGTTCAGCACTGTAAGCTTAACAGATGAAATCATTCCAGGCTGGAGCTAGCAGGTCTGGGGATCCCGTTGTCCCAGGCCCTGTGCAGAAGGCTTTGTGAACTAAAGGGGTAGGTATCTTGGCACACTGTGGCTTTGCTGCTGTGCCATACAGTTAAGGAGCTCTGCCCAAATGACCTGTAAAACATTTGTGCTGAACATCTAGTTTCATTTTTGTCACATTTGAGGAAATACAGAACTGCTAACATCAGATAAGAATTTTTTTCCCTGAAGCATCTTAGACACCATATCCTTTGACCAGTGGGAGTTGCAAAGCCTCAAATGTAGCTTCTTGCTTAGTGGCTGAGGGTAACTTGAATGACCTTTTGAGATTCTTTCAGGTCTAAGATTTCATGTATTATCAAACAGACACTTAATTTTCAATTCTGATCATGTGGTTCCTGATAGAACTACTTCCTAGGATTCCCCAGAATATGGTTTAGAAAAATCATTTCTATAATTGCTTTCACTAATGATAAACTGTTAAGATGCCTACTTTTTACTCTTTTTCAATCACATGTGACTCTGTATAACAGAAGAGGTAATTATGATTTATCATTGTATGATTTATCATTTATCATTGTAAGACATGATAATATGTACTAATTGCACATGGAATACATATTTGTATTCCATAAACTTTTTTGGCTTTTTGTTTTTAAAAAATCAAGGGAGCTGTGCGTGATGGTGCATACCTGAAATTCCAGCACTCGGGAGGCTGAAGCAAGAGAACTATGAGTTTGAGCCCAGCCTACCACATAGTCAGACCCTGTCTCAAAACAAACAAAACCCAAACTCAGCTGGAAGATTTATAGATGCCCTTCTGTTCAGTACAGTGGGTTTGCTTACTTTGTGGCTACTGAGTGACACTGAGCTGGAAGGTGCCAGAGAAAACTGGTTGGCTCTCATTTGCCCCTTACCTTCATAGGCAAGTCCTAAATTTACACTGTTGCTGTCATTAAAGCGATGTAGGGAAGAAACTGCAGATGGACCAATCTGAATTCCTCTTGAAGTCTAGGGAAAAAATTTCAGCGCACATTATGTGCAGTGTCATCATGTTCGCATTTGAAGAATGCCCCGCGCTGTGAGGAGTGGGACCGTGCAGTAAAGCAGACTTGTTCTGCTCGATCCGCCTGGCACTGTGGACGCAGGCCACACTGGAGAGAAGGGTTGTGGAAGTATACCAGTTACAGATTGGACATTACAAGTGCTTAAATTTTACTTATTTACTTTGAACTGTGAAATATTTGTCCCCTTTAAGTATGTAAAACAATGTAATTTCTCTAATCATGTTCTGTGCTCCAGCGCCAGGGTTTCATTGTTTAGGTAATGAAATGTCTTTCCATTTTGCTCTGTGTAGTCGGTGTTCACCAGAATGGCAGTAATGAAAGCTTTGAGTAAGATAAAAGAGGAAGATTTTCGCAAGTAAGTAGAAGTTTAAAAATAGGGAAGCAGTCATGGGCTTTAAAATAAAGAGAATGGGGCCAGGGATGTAACTCAGTGGCACAACACCCTGAGTCTGACTCCTCATACCAAAAAAAAAAAACAAAAAGAAAACAACAATTTTTTTTTTTTAAAGGAAATGTTCAAGATAGTCTGGGTTATTGCTGAAACAATACTGGATATGTTTTAGAGACCACATTTTATATGCCCCTGGCTCAGCAGCTGGCATAATGTGGTGTCCAATAGATGTTTGTCAAATTAATATTTGAATTGTCAATCAAACACAACTTCCTTATGTTTAGAAGATGATTTTTATGTCAAAAGAGGCTCTATCTTGCCTAAGTTTTCAACTGGATAATAGAGAGTGAACAACTGGTCCAGTGCCATTTTTGTTACATCTTAATTCTGTATTTCCTAGGATGTCCCATCTCCAAAAGACAGAGGAAGCTTGGGAGTTTCCTTATTTGTAATGGGAATAGCACTGGCTGGGAGTACGGGAACCTGGTTCTAGTTCTACTCTGTTCCTCAGTTGAAATTATAGGCAAATTAACTCCATTTTTGGATATCAGTGTTTTCTAAAATACAGATTGTTAAAGATATGCTGAATTAGGGGCTGAGAATTTAACTCAGGGGTATAAGTGCCTGCCTGGCATGTGCAAGGTCATGAGTTTGACCCCTAGTACCCCCCAAAAAAATAAAAATAAAAATGCTAAATTGCAGTAAGTCTAGTAAACCTTGTATGTTAATTCTCAGTGAATTTATTTTATTAAATAAAATACTATTATAGTTATTCTTCCAGAACATTCCAAAATAAATTTCAAGCAGTGATGTTATGAGGAGGGTCTCACATCTTTTACTAAAAGTGAATCTCAGAGTGGAAATAGTACATTTTATAACATTTTAGAAGGTAAACATAATTATACAAGCATTCATTCCCTGAGTTTCTAAATGATTTCTTTGTAAAGACATCCTAGGAAACTAGGAAATGGGGTAAATTCCACATCTAGCTAGGTTTTTTACATCTTATAATCCCAGCTACTTGAGTGGCTGAGGCAGGAGAATTACAAGTTTGAGGCAAGCCTGGACAATTTAGCAGGACCTTCTCTCACAAGAAAAGAGTTGAGGATATAGTTCAATGGTAGACTATTTGAATAACCTGCGTTCAGTGTCCAGTACCACCAAAATATACATATATATCCACATTTAGTAATTTTTATGTAGACTCCAGTTTGTGGCTTTGGAAATTTCCTAGGTAATGGACAGAAAATAAAGCTGTATGTGTTTCTTTCCCATCTGTATTCAGTTGAAGTTCTTAGCTAACAGAGGGGAGTGTCAGCCACTTTCTACTTTTTCAGCTCTGTGGTTTAATTCCCAAAGTCATTAAGGAAGGAAAAGGAAAAATGGTGAAGTACCTCCTTAAAGGTGGACACGGCACCGGTGCAGTGTCCTCCATAAAGGAGACCACTCACTGCACACCAGCCTTCCCCTAACAATTGAGAGTTGTGTAAGCCAGCAGCAAATGACTGAGGAGAAAAGAACAGTGGAGGACCCTAAGGGGCTTCCGTTTATATTGCCTACCTCCCCTCCCCCAATTCTCAAGCCTGTTAGAAATCGTTATCTGGGAAAATGAGGCTTCCTGAGCTCAAAAGGCAGCATCTGAGGCCAGATTTACCTAGTTCCACTGTTCCGTGATAAAAGTGGTGCTGCATGATGTGAGAGCCATCTGCCTGTGACCTCTGTCACCTCATTGATTGTCAGGGTTATTTGGCTGATGTGGCTTGGCTGGTTGTCCTCTTCCTCCCTCATGCTCCTTGTGTGTCCCTCTGGGAAAAGGACAAGCAGCCCCTCCTTTGGAGGAGGGCATTTCCTCAGTCAAGGGTACATTGGGAGCCGCACTGCCCTACTAGAACCACCAGGCAGCTCTCAAAACGAGAACTCTGGAGTCCTGACTTTCATGGTTCCCAAACTAAAAGTTGGGAGAGGTGTAGTCCGTTAGAAACCCAGGTTCTATGTGTGTCCCAGACAGTGCTGATTCATCTTAGTTTTATGAGTCATTATCACGTCTGGAAAATAGTAGCCGTAAAATTTATTTTGTTTTGCAGGCAGTTTCCTTGTCCTCCAAAATCGCCAAAGGCTGTATGCACTGTCCTTGAAATTGAATGTGCGCATGGTGCTGTTTTTGTGGCTGGTAAACTATTTAGTCTAGAATATGTGTACACTGTCAACCTATTGTCCTTCGTGAACAACTCAACTGACAACTCTCCTGCTTTATTCTTACTGTTGGTAGGAGGGTATGAATAGTTTACTCTTTTGAGAAGTAGAACTGATAGCCAGATTATTTTAGATTCTATAGCCTTTCTTAAAGATGTCAGGAAATCTGTTACTAAAAATGCCATGCCAAAGGGAATTCCCATCAGACATGTAATTTTCATCTTTTCAAATTTATTAGTTTCCTTCAGAGTTGGCCAAGTTGAAATATAGGCAGATGTAGAGACTCAAAGCTGATGAGAAAAACTGCAGCATAAAGCATGCTTTATAACAGGTAACTTAAACTTGAAAAAATAATTTATCTCACAAATGAGTAAATACTTGGCTTTCCCCTGAAAAAAAGTTGTTACATTGACTTTCCCAAGCAGTACTATAGCAGTTTTTGTTTTGAAAGTTACAGCTGCTTTACAGTAAGAGTTGAAATGAGGTTATACTTAGCCTTGATTGCCCTAGGGCAATGAAAACTTCTGTCTTAGTGTAGCTTTATTCATAAAGCGGTGAGTCATAGTCTGCTAGTGGTTTTTTGTTGTTGTTGTTTTTTGTTTTTTTAAGTTACAAAAACTTCAGAATTTCCTATATTTAAATACATTATTACCAATGACTATTGCACTGAAAATATTACTAATTATGTTGTAAAGCAACAGTTTTTTAAAAAATGACCCTTATACTCTAATTTGGTCAGTCAGCTAGTCAGCTTACTGTGTAATTGAGCAGTTTTTCAAACTCATTCCTACCATGTCTTTAGCCATCTGTTCTAGTGTTACTTTACATCTTTTTATTTGATTATCTTCATGTCTATGTGCTAGCTCCTCAAATAAGATGTGAATTAAAGACTAAGCCTTGTTTTATATCATAGCACTTAGGATATTGACAGTAAAAATTGTTGCTTCTCTTTTTAGCCTATTGTGTTAATTATGCCATTCCATACAGGTTACTTAATATTTCTTTGACAGGGAGATATAATAAATTCTCCAGAAATCTACCACAAACTCCTTGGATAATTGATGGAGAAAGGAAGCTGGAATCTTCAGTGGAAGAATTAATTTCAGATCATTTACTAACAGTATTTAAAGCAGACAGTAAGTTATAATACTGATATTTTTTAATCCATTGTCATTCATGAACAGATTTCTTTGGGTTGGCAGGAAAAATCACTGTATTTTGTTAATCACTACCAAGCCGTGGCCCCTTGGCTGTAAGCTTCCCATGAATAGGGATTTGTCCATGCTTCTCTAGTCTAGGCTGGGTTTTAGGCTAGGTGTCCAAGGATGTCCTTCCTTTCTCAAATTGCCTATTCTCTCCTGGGAAGTTGAAAACAATTGATACACTTTAAATGAATGCACTGGATACCCACAGTTTCCACATCCAGTACTTATTTAAGAGTCTTCACTGGCAAACGTCTAGCTTCTGTTTTAACATATAAAGTGTGTTAGGATGAAGTTCAGGCCTAGAGAAATTAGATGAACAGAAGCTGTTTTAGAGAAACTTCATGCCAACATGTTGTATTTTAATTTCCTAGATATTAATGTGCCCAGAGTTTATAGGATGGGTCAGGTCCTGTCAGGCTTATGTTTTCCTTGTCTCAACAGGCCTGTCAGGTCAAAGGCAGCACAGAGTCTTGTGATTTCAGCTATGAGTAAAGACTATGAGCCATTGCCTTGAGCTTTTACTTAATTTAATATTTACAGACTGGTTATCTCCTAAGTTTTATGGTTCAATATCATGTCTGGGAGATTATGAAGAAGTAGAAATACAGCTTAGCATAAAAAGTCAAAGTCTTTCTGGTGCTACTAGACTCCTTTTTTTCCAGATGATTCCAAAACTCTTCAGTTCTATTTTAAATCTTAAAGAAGTAATCCCAAGGAAAGCTTATGTTACCTCAGAAGGCTCTGAAATAGATGTATGTTTCTTCCTTGCAATCTTTCGTGAAGTTGTCATTTTATACATGAAGGGAGAACTGTTGTCCCCAAACTAAAAATAAAGCAAATTGTGTGTTCAGTATAGATGCTGAGGAGATTTATTAGGGGTCATTTGGAGAAAGCAGACCTCAAGGCCTTAGTGCTGTCTCTTTGTCAGGTAATAAAACCTTGTTTGAAATCCTGAATTAATTTATTAAATCCATGTTTCTCAGATATATTAGTTATTATTTTTGTTTAAGGGTTTATATCTGAAAACTGTAGAAAGGTGATTTTAATTGTTGTGTCCTTAAGTTTTACAACTCCATGAAATAAATCAGTGAAACAGCCTAGCTACTTACATAGCTATTTTTTCCTATAAATAGGATATACAAACTTGTTTCTTAGTCACTTCAGACTGGCATGTCCTGTTATCTACTTGCAGATTCCCTAGTTAATGAGTAATATTTTGACACTCTTAATATCAGTGAGTCTAAGTTTTCTCTAATACTACATTTATTCTTGTTTTTGTTTGAAAGTGCTGAATCCTAACCACTAGATCACTAGGGATTTGTTTTTGTTTGAGACATAGTCTCACTGTGTAGTTCAGATTGGGCTTGAACCCACTGTGTAGCCCAGGCTGGACTTGAACTCTTAGTGATTTCCTGCCTCAGCATCTCAAGTGCTGGGATTACAGGTGTGTGGCACCTTACCAGGCCGAATGCTACATTTATTACTTCATTTATTGAATAACTGTTTATCACATCAATTCCCTGCTAAAAATTGATGAGCTGTAAGATAAAGCCCAGCTTCTTAACTTAGTATTCTGGGGCCTTCATTATCTGGCCCCTGCCCATTTTTCAGCTTTGATATCTGTCTGCGCATGGGTACAAAGGCTACTGCAGATTAAAACCATGTAAAAATTCTAATCATTCTTGCCCTGATTTTGCTTTTGAAATGCCCTTTATTTTGAGCAGAAGGCTCAAAGAACCCAAGAATTAGAGACTGTGGCAAGAAGTAATGTGGTTTTAGAAAACACATCTAATTTTTAAGTGTATATTTTCTAGTTCTTAAGGAGTAGAAAGGCCACACTGACTCCATTTTGTCCTGGACTCATCCGGTTGACAATGTTATGGGAAAAGTGCAGGCCTTGAGACATTCACCCCATCCCAAGGTAAAAACATGAGGTCCTATAAGGACAAGAAACAAACAAGTTATTTAATCTAAGCATGCGCAGTTTGAGTTTCTTTGTTCTTATCTCAATAAAAGCTGCTTGTTTATGCCGGCCGGGCGTCAGCCATTTTCCTGACCCTTGGTGTGTGCGCCCCTTTATTTTCCTTTGCTTGCAGAACCCAATATTGGCTCCTTTTTCCTTTTTTCCAGCTATTATTCCTGACTGCACACTAATCAGGTTTTTAGGTTTGCCTCTGTAAGTTTTTCCCCACTCTATGGTCCCTATTTTCTAAAAAGTAGAACCCATAGTCCTCGTTTGGTCTGGATTTGGTGCTTCTCTGGCCTTCTCAAGAGCCTAGCTTTGTATACCTCTTTCTTCTTTTTGTTTTGTTTTTTTTGGTACTGGGGATCAAACTCATGACCTTGCGCTTACCAGGCAGGCGCTTATTTCGCTAGACTACAGCCCACCTCTTTCTTGATGGGCAGGAATCTGTGAGGACTTTCATAGATTGGTTGATGAATCTGAGATTTTTGGCCTGAGTTCGTGTAACCTGTAGACTTACTTCTGAGTCCTGTTGTTTCTTTTTCTCCCTGCTGATCTTGGGTTGTAGCTTCCGTGGGCCCCCTGCTTTTGACTGGGAGGTAGATATGGAGAGAGGTAAGACAAATCACTGCCCAAGGTGGTCAGTGCCTGCCAGCTTCCTAGGAAGCCACAGCTCCCTTTCTGTAGTGCCACTGCTTGAGTCTGTTGACTCTGACTGGAAGCTTCTGATGTTGCTATAGACGTTTTAGTAACTTGACATTGGAATACAAACAAGATGCGGGGTTCTTCGGGAATTGGTAGTCCGAATAATTCTTTCTTTTTCTCTTTCTTACTCTTTTTCTCTTCCTTTTTTCCTCTCTCTCCTCTCACTTTTTCTTTCTCTGGAGCAACAGAGTGAGTTTTTATTTTAATAGGGCCCGCGCTGCAGCACAGGGGCTTCGGGACATTAGGAGGGAGCCCTCCCTGGACTAAACCCAGGAACTGGTTGAGAGTGCTGCTTCCATGGCAGCTGCTAGCCTGTTGGGTGAGAGCCAAGGTTGAAAGGTTGCTGTGAATGTTGGGCATGCAAATAAGGGACCCGGACCCCTCCCTTCGCTGGCTTAGCCACTGCAGGGTGTTCCCTGTATCTTCAAAAGGCAGCTCTGTCATCTGAAGTAGTCCCAGAGTCCTCCTCCTGCCTGCTTCTGATTCTTCCCTGGAAAGAGGCTGTCCGTTTGGCCAGCCCTCAGCTGTCATCACACACTGCTCAGGTCACCCATCTTCTGAGCTGAAGCAGCAGCGTGAATTCTAGGCCTCTCTTGGGTATCTAGACCTTATAAACTAGCCCCAGGTTGGTTGCTCCTCTCTGCAAGACACACAGTTCTGGGCCCTGTGGGTCACAGAGGAGCTCACTTCACTGGACAAATAGCCCAGAGCCTGTTTCTAACAAATGTTGGCTCTGGTCTGCTAAAGGGATTTCTAAAAGGTGAAGGAAAGGTGAAGTCCTATTTTCTCCCCAGTGAAATATTTCAGAAAAAAAGACTAATCTTCAGTGTTGTTTTCACGGGCCTTTCAAGCCTTTTGGCCTTTCCTTCTTTTCTCTTCCTTTCCCTTTTCTATTTTATTCTTTTTAAAGAAAAATTGTGTTCCTATTTTGTCTAGGCTGACTTTGAACCCTGGGCTTAAGGGACTCTCTTGACTCAGCTTCCCAAACAGCTGTGACTATAGACATGCCTCACTAACCTTCCTTTTTCTAAAATTTGCATGGAAATTCTGTGCATAGAATCTTTGCTGAGAGGAAATGGCTGTCAGAATGATATGCAGTCCTTCTCCCTTCTATTCTTCCCAGCAATTTTGTTCCTCCTTACCTTGTGCTATCCAAATTGGCTGGAATACTGGAGAGTAAAGACCAATTCCATTGCCTGTGTTAGAACTGGGACCTTAGTGCAGCAGTGTTCCTCTATTTATCTTGTCACAAGCCTCACTTTTTTGTAGTTCATGCCCCTCCACAAAGAGTAAGCTCTGTGAGCCTAAGAATTTTGTTTGACTTTGTCTCTCTAGCATCAGGCATGATGCCCTGTACTTGGCAGGTACCTGGTAAATACTTGTTCACTGAATGGCTAAGGCAAGGTATGAACCTGAGTTCTCCTAGCCTTTGATCTTTATATTCAATGACCTTAGACTTTGCCACTCTGTGGGTTCCTAGTCCAAGTTCCCAAAACATCCCAACCTTCCCCAGACCCTGGTCAAAGGAGATTGGTCCTGTCTTTCCATTGGGTACAAGTCGGAGCTCTCAGGCTGTCTTTGGGATGCAGAGAGCTCTGTGGTTAAGAGACTCTGGGGAGACTGCCAGATGCCACCTTTGGGTCTGTATTTCTTAGAATGACATGACCTTAGGCAAGGGGTTTATTGGGTCTGAGAATGACAGTGTTACTACACATGATGCACTTAGAATAATACCTGTTCATGGCAATGCTTGCTGTGGTGATGGTGACGAAATCATCAGTCAGTTCAGTATCTAAGAATGTAGTTGTGTATGTTTTATTTGGTCATTTTCTTTATCCAGATTTTATAGTTTTTAGTTTATGATGATCTATTTATTGCAGGATGTACACAGGTTTAATCATAGTTCTGGCTTAGGTTTGATTAGACAATGAATCTGTTTTTTAGGCTTAACCCCCCATATCTTTCTTTAAGTCTTTAATTCTTACATGAAAGGTTTTTTTCCAGGAAATAAAAAAAGATGATAGGATTTTTGCCATAAGCTGGTACCCACTGAGATGGTAGGGCCTTTATCAAGCAGTGCTATGTCTTTGGGCTTCCCAGGTAATGGTATCAAAGCTAGACCTTCGACATCAGAGTTTCCTAGCTCTGCCCTTTAATTATGTGACTTTGTGAAAATTGCCTGCATTTCTAAAGCTTAATGTTCTTTTATTTAACTCTTCACAAAGTTATAATAAGCATTTAATAATGTATTAATAATTGTTATTCCAGAGCTGGCACATAGTGAGTATACTGTATGTGGTATTTATTAGAACCAATTCTGTTTTCATCAGAGGTTTCATCCTTTGGGATCTCCTGTACACTGTCAAGACTCTAGATTGGGTTTGGAAACAAGTGTCTCAGGGATATATGCCTCTGATTTTTTTTTCTTGATCTGTTTTCTGAAGGTTTTAATTTCTCATCCTCTGGAAGAGAAGATGTAGATGTGAGAACATTAGGGAATGGTAAGATTACATCTGTGTTGTCTGTCCAGAACTCACTTTCCAACTGTTACCTTTTGCAGACAGCAGGCTTGCCGCAGTCATTTAGTCTGCAGGAAGATGGGGAGGGCCCAGGGCTTCTCCAGGCAGAGAGCCCGCGGATTGTAGCGCTGCTTTTGTAAATGCTGATATCTGTCTCACAGGAACCAATACCTCGGAAGCAATCCTGAGTGCATACCCATAGCTTGTAAGGGACTTTTATGTGTATCCCTCTCCCATGATGTGATTAATTGTTCCATTTAGTAATATTTCAGAAGTACCAGTTTTCAAAATTTATGTCCTCATTTAAAAAATAATTCTGCTTTTAGCCTTCATTTCTCTCATTTTATCTGGTTGAATTACACGAAAGATGATAAAATATAATCCTGAGCTATCTGAGATTTGTAGTTCCTTTCTCTCGTGGAATGACCGTGTTTCTGTTTCACTACTGGATTAGGCTGGGAGAGTGGATTTCAACTTGGTATACCTGGGTGTTGTTGCATGTGACAGTATAATAGCACCCTAAGCAATTCATTGTTTGAAGGTTATTTTGTAATTAACACAGGCTTGCTTGTGAATCATATTGCCTGTGCTGGGGTTAAGCAACCCCTGTCCTCCCAAAAGTCACTTGATTCTTTTCACACATTCTTCCCTCCCCCAGATGTAGTCATGCACTGAACTTTCAGTCTTCTAGAGCTCAACCCATTTTTCACACTCCTTAACCTCTTGTGTGAGCCTAAAGGCTAACTCCATCGACGCATTTCTGTTTCATAATGGGGTGTGCTGCCAGGAAGGCCCTTTGCAGTGGAGCTGGTAAATCCTCATAGAGTACATTTCACTTCACAAGAAATGAAGGAACTTCAGCAGGTAAACCACTTCATGATATAGAAATCATCCTGACTCTGCAGCTCTGTAACTGAGCTAGAATTGCTAATTGTTTTTCTTTTTCTGCTACTACAGAAAATTAATAAATCATCCAACAAAATCCAAGTACGTGACTTGCAGCTTGTCACAAGGTAAGGGTAGGTTCATTGCAGATGATTTCAAAAGAGAAATTTTAGTTGCAGATCATGTATCTGATAAAGGAATCACACACAGCTTTCTAACATCCCAATTAAAAATGAGGGAGTGACTAAGTAGACGTTTCTCCAAGGAAAACGTGAATGGTCAGTGAACACATGCAGAATGCTCAGCATCATTAGTCACCAAGGCAAAGTGAGGTCCACTTCACAGTCGCCTGGATGGCTGTTACAAAACACAGAAAATAACAAGTGCTGCAAGGACACAGAGGCCGTAACGCACATCACTGTGGGATTACATGTGTGGCCACTTTGGAAAGTAGTTGGACATGTTCTTAAAGGGTTAAATACAGAGTGCCCATATGACCCAGCAATTCCACTGCTAGACATTATATTTGCAAGAGAAATGAAAACATATATCTGTGCAAAGACCTGTACCTAAGCATTTATAATAATGGAATTTATAAAGTAAAGAGATAGATATGACCCAAATGTCTGTAGATAACTGAAACATGATATTTTATATATTCAGAGCATTTCTTTCATTGTTTTTATTTAGAGAAGCAATAGGACATATGAAAGAAGGTGAAGAAGAAAAGACCAAGACCTATAGTGCCTTAATATGGACAAATAAAGCAATACAGAAGGAAGACATTGAATTCCTAAATGATGTAAAGGTAGTTTAAATGCTGCTGTTCTTTTTGTTTTTCTATTGCCCATAGAAGAACCCACTGTTTTCTTGGTTATCATCAGCAAGTCAGAGAGCAGGGGTTTTGGTGTCTATGAGAAGTAGATTCAAACTCTAGCTTTGCCATTTATTAGTTGAATTCCTGGGCTTTCATCTAACCTAACAGGCAGTGCTGCTAGCGGTTAAGAGCCTGACTCTGAAGACAGATTACCTGGAGGCAAATCCTGGATCTGTGTTTTTCAATTTCTGACTTTGGACAAATTATTTAACCTCATAATGCTTCAGTTGTTTCTTCTGTAAAATTAGTGAAATAATTCAATGAGTTTACTCTTGTAAAGCACTTTGGATGATTCCTGGCACATGGAAAACACTCAGCAATGCTTATCTGTGAGAAGTAAAGATGAAATAAAACTTATCTAATAGAACTGATGCTAAAGTAACTATGTGAGTAAACATGTAATAATATGTATGAAGCACATATATTTTGGCACATGGCTTCACATAAGTGCATCACTGTAGAGGGTCTGTATGTTCTTTTGCATGTTTTTTCCCACTTGCCTTTACCTCTTTGTATAAACATTTTTTTTAAATCTTTTTGAGACAGGGTCTTGCTATTAGTTCAGGCTGGCCTTGAACTCACTCTATAGCTAGGTGGGCTTTGAACTTGCAGCGATCTTCCTGCCTCAGCCTCCCAAGTGCTGAGATTATGGGTGTATAGTACCATGCCAAGCAATAATTTACTTTCAATTTACTTACAATCAGAGAATGAACATAAATGGGCACAAAGATGCATATAGTTATTGCGACATTGTTTATGTGGGCTATATATTTTATAAAAACTGATGCCATACTACAGGGGACTAGTTTAAAATTATGACAACTGTATAATGGAATATTAATATTCAGTTGGTTAAAATTATGTGGTAGATTTATTAACTTAGGAAAATATTTCTGATAAATGGTAAGGGGGAACAAAATGGAAGGATGTATACAGGATGGTACATTGTGGTTTAATATACACATAAAATTATCTGTGGGCATGCGCATGTATATACATGTATGTATAAACTAGCAAAAGATACCTCCATAGGCTTTATACTATGAAAAATACAGATAACTAATAGGCAATGGACAAGGGATGTGAACAGATAGCTGGAAAAGGAACAATTCAAACAGGCCAAGAATCATTTGGAAAGATAATTTCAACCTCTAGGTTGAAGTAATGATAAGATATTACTGTAGTCCCCTTAAACTAATAAAACCAAGCAGTGAGTTTTGGAGAAGGATAGTTGCTTTCATTCAATAGAAATATAAAGTGTTTCAGAGCCCTTTTTATAAAGCAACATGGTAAGGATGTTAAAAAGGCACATGTCTTCTACCTAGCACACAGTCTGACAACGTCTCTTAGAGACATAAAACTCCAGTACATAAAGATAAGTATACGTAAAGATTTACTCTTTTTGTTCAAAGTGGCAAAATCAGTAATAAAACGAAGCAAAATGAACATGCTTCAGTAAGGAAGTTATAGAATGGATTATTGTGTAGCTATTATAAAAACAAAACCAGCATATGATCAATTTGATTTACATGTTAGTATGTATATAAGGTGTTCGTTCAAATAAAAATGTATTACAATAAAAGACACATTGCCCTCAGTGCCCCCCGGAAATGCTCCCCCTTGCTCCCAACACACTTAGCCCATTATACTTGCCACTTTCTGAAGAAGTTCTGGAAGTTCTCTTCTCATGAGTGTCTTTAATTGTGCTGTCATGGCTGCCTTGAATCATACAAAACATCTACCTTTCATGGTCATTTTGACTTTGAGGAAGAGCCAAAAATCACATGGTGCCAAATCTGACAAATCAGGAGCATGAGGCCCTGGTGTCATGTTTTATGAGCCTGCCCTTCTATTGGCACTCAGCAGTGGCATTTTTGTCATACCTCATAGAGATACTTATAAAAGAGGACTTCAGAACTGCTTCAGAAAGTAGTGAGAACAGTGTGCTAAGTGTATTGGAAGCGAGGTGGGAGTGTTTGAAAGGGATGAATGGCCATGTGTCCTTTACTGTAATTTAAGAAAGTTTAAACATTCATTGTATTTTTTGATTACCCCTTATAAGGTACCTAAAAATGTTAGGGAAAAGGTAAAGATGTATCTGAATCTATGACTCAAAGAGTCCATGACATTCTGAGAAAAGAAGTGAGGGGAAGAATAGTATTTATAGGATGAGTGTTTGGGTGAGAACATGTCATTTTCAAGTGCTGCTTGGAGAAGCTCACAAAGAAAGTAGGGGAAGGGCTAGGTTACCTTCCATTGCTCGTTCAGTGCTCAGGTTCTGTGATTTTGTAGGCCTCTTTTGGCTTTTGGCCTTGCTACCTTTAGATTAGTAGTTATAATATGGATGGGTAGCTTTAAAATTGCAAGACAAGCTGGGTGTGGTAACACATGCCTGCAACTCCAGCACTCTGGAGGCTGAGGCAGCAGAATCACCATGAGTTCAAGGCCAGCCTGAATGATATAGTGAAACCCTGCCTCAAAAAAGACCAAAAAAAGAAAGAAGAATCTCAAGATTAAGATTTCTAAACTTCATTCATTCATATGTGGACACATTATTCAGAATGCTGTGGAAAATAATAAATTCATTTAAAAAAATAGCTTCCAAGCTTGGGACAAGCCCTTGGGTTTGATCCTTAGAACTAACCAAAAAGATTTTATAGTTTGGGATAGCTGTAGAGCTAGTTCAGGAATAGTGCTACAGGGTGATTTTTGTTGTGAAAGGGTCTGTTTTAATGGTCTACAACCCAAGGGAGTGATAAGACTGGCTGATTAGTAGTAACATTTTGACAATAACGGAATACTTCAAATAATCTTACTGGTATAAAACTAACCAAAAACTGAGTTACTTCCTTCTTCTGAGAAAAAAATCACTTCATATTTACTATTCTCTTTTTAAAGGGAAACTTACTTTTCAGGAAAGTGTGTTTGTGAAAATTAAGCTGTGTGGGGATAATGGAGTGTAGTGGTAGAATAAGCAAAATGGCTTTGTCATCTAAAACCAAACCAAAGACACAGGAGCATGTGTTGGCGTGAGTGCTGTGTCAGAAGCACAGTGAACTGGCTTATGGTCAAAGGACTGGGATTTGACTCAAGAGGTAAAGGAATTGGGGAAGAAAAGCTCCATTAGCTAGCTACTCATTTAAAGGCCAGCTGCTCAAGTACACATCTGTACAGGTCACTTAATAGTTCAGCCATGTCATTCGCTTCATTCATGGTCTTTTTTGGCCAGAGAGAAGTCTAACCTAATGGAGATAGCTTATTTCATCAGAGCAAAACGCCACTAAAATTAGAGAATTATCATAAAAAAAACCAAAAAAAACAACCTTTCACAGAGTTGGGTGGAGCCAGCGGCAGTGACAACCTTTCAAGTTTGGGCTTTGCAAGGACTTGCTCTCTCTTTCTTGGTGGAGAACTGATAGAGGGAGGATCAGACAGAAGACTTTTCATAGCAGGGCTTCAGGCACTCACTAATCATGCAAATTAGGAAGAACTGTTCCAACAAGAAATCATACATTCAAGGTTGTTGTGAACTACATTTCTGGCTATGCCCAGTATCTGTTTTTAAAACTTGAAATTAGTTGAACTTTTATAGTATTAACCTCTATTTCTAATTTCTATCTTCTGGCATAAAGGGAAATTTCTTATTTAATTGAATTAGGAGCAAAATAAGTCTAAGTCCCTAAAAAAAATCAGAATTGTGACATGCAGTGTTATTTTTCTCAAGCTAGATTAACTGATATTGAGAGTTCTTGGTTTATTGTGCACACTTATTTGTAATTGTTACATGAAATATTATTGCTACATTGTACATTATTGTTACACAAACAATAGTATAGCTTTTCCAGATAGATCCTTTTCTGTACTCACCACCATCCTGAAAAATACATGATTTCTCCCAGAACATGTGCACTGCCTGTGTGCCAACATCCCACTTTTTGCAACCAGCCACTTTCTGCCCCATCCTGAAGGCCTGTTAGAGGTCAGGGACAGCAGAGGTGAGAACCGTGCCCTCCGGAAGAGCCCTGTGAGGTGATGTGCCAGATGGAACTCCAGGGTCCTATCAGTTTGTTAAATATCTGAGCAGGCGAGACCTGTAGGGCCCAGAAAATGGGTACTTGTGAACTAGTTTAGGAGCTAAGGCCGTCAGCGCACTGTGGGGAACCGTGCGGAGAAAGGAGGTGCTGAGCCAGGCTTCCCTGGGAGGCCAGGCTGTGACTCTGGGCTGTGTCACATCCTCCTCCAGGACCTGAAGATTGACCAGAAAACACCTCTGCGCGTTCTTCACCGAAGGCCCCTGGCTGTAAGAACGCGAGTCATCCACGCCATGGAGACGCACTTGGTGGATGAGCACCGATTTCGCCTGTGTCTGAAGACCCAAGCTGGGACGTATCCTTCCCACTGGCTGCAGGGCTCTGACCGGAGTCGCGTGGGGAGAGTTAGGGCTGTTCTTGAAAATAGGTTCAGTTTGGTCTGGGAGATCACAGGGCAAGGACTGTAGTAAACAGGAACCCATTCTTTCTTTAAAGTGTCTTTTTCCCGTTAAATGTGTGTTTTTTGGCTGGGTGTGGTAGTGCACACCTGTAATCCCAGCACTCAGGAGGCTGAGGCAGGAGAATGGCTATAAATTCACTGCCAGTTTGGGCTACATAATGAGTTCAAAACCAGCCTGAACTGCATAGTGAGACCCTGTCTCAAAAGAAAAAAAGTAAGTAAAAAAATAAATTTGTGTTTTTCAAAATGACTTTTAAACCATAAGGGAAGCAGTCAGTTCAGTGTCAATTTTAAAGTTATTTACGTTTCAATTAGTTTCTTACACATTATTTAGCATATGATAAATACTCGGAAAATGCTGGGGATTTAGCTCAGCGGCACAAGTGCCTACCTGGCAAGCACAAGATCCTGAGTTCGGTCCCCAGTATCAAGAAAACAAAAACAAAAACACCTCAGAAAATACTTTGGTTAATTTGCTGTCTTTAAACATTTTATAAGTTACATATTCACGAACATATTAGGTCCTTTTAGCATGTTAAGCATTTGCCCCAGATTAAACACAGATGGTAGAAAGGAAGTACAGTTTTTAAAAAAATAGGTTTTTGAGACAGCTTCTTGTCTGGGATGATTGTGAACTCCTAGACCCAAGTGATCTTTCCGACTCAGCCTCCCAAGTGCTGGGACTACAGATCATGCCACCATAGCTACTTTGCATACTGCTATTCTTTCTTTATATACCTTGTGAAGAAACAAAGACAAAACAAGGCACTTCAGATTATGTATCATTTATTTATGTCATGTAAATTTGTTTGGTACTAATATTATGCTGGCAATGGTACCATTTTCAAAGACTACAAAGAGACCTGTGTAATAAAGTGTTACACCTAGAAAAGGCTGATGTGTAGAGTTTAAATATCCACAGTGCACAGTTGACTTGTGTGGTTTCATCTCAGAACTGAGTTCTGATTAAAATGTATCAGGGAGATCCTGTAGTCTTAACCTTAGTTATTATGCTTGAATCAAAACATTTCTTGAAGGTAGAGTGAATAAACTCCAAGAAAGTGGGAATATAGTATCAGCATATTAGAGTCTTGCCTTCAGTTATCTAAGTTTTATCTTTCCTATTCAGATTCTATTAAATATTTTATACTAAATGCTGGCTTTTAACACAGTGTAATGCTAGGTTTTTCCTGAATGTTAACAAAAGGATGTATCTTTCACAGAGAAATATTGTCATGGCTACAAAATAGTCCTATGTAAGGAAAGTTAATGAAATCTATAAAGAACAATTCTAGAGTTAGTCATTATCTTAAAATTTAAAGAGCTCTGAAGGAAATACGAAATCACTCTTAAAAAAAAAAACAAATCAGGCCTGGCATGATGGTGCATACCTGTCATCCCAGCATTTAGGAGCTGAAACAGGAGGATTTCTGTGAGTTCAAATCCAGCCTGAATTACAGAGTAAGACCTTGTCAAAAGAAAGAAAGAGAAAGGAAGGAAGGAAGGAAGGAAGGAAGGAAGGAAGGAAGGAAGGAAAGAAAGAAGGAAAAAGAAAAGAAAAAAGAAAGAGAAGTGTTTTTACTAATTATATTAGCAAACAACTTTGGGTAAGTTTGATGTAAACACAAATTTATATAGTGGTACCTTGGTTCACAAACTTAATTCTTTCCAAATTGCTCAGTTGCAACCAGAATCATGAAATAAATTCTGTGACCAGAATCATGGAAAGAATGAAGTTCATGAACTGAGAAACCACTGCATTGGCTTTACCAGGCTGGTAGGAACCAGTGTGTCACAGCTTGTTTTCTCGGACATATATTTCAAGTCAGAACTCAGAAATAACCGCTCTTTTCTACCATTTCAGCTTTTTTTTTATGATTTCCTTTTCACCTGTCAGATCTCAGTGAACAGTAGTGAATGGGTTACCCCTTCCCCTCTTTTTCCTTAAACAGACTCCAGCTACATTAAAGAGTTTGTACACGGAGACTTCGGGAGAACCAAGCCAAACATTGGCTCTCTGATGAATGTGACTGCAGACATTCTTGAGCTCGATGTGGAGGTAAATCATTTTACTGTGGAATGCACATTTGCAAATTGAATTCAGTCACAGTTATGCCCTTTGGTATTATACCAAATAGCACCACCCTCCTTTACAGGTACATATTAAAAAATGGTTAAAATCTCAGAGTAGCATTGTACGACAGACAGGGAGCATCTTCCGAATATTGGTTTTTAATATGTACAAGATCTCATTTATGATTCTTGTGAATATATATAGCTACTCTACTAGCTGTGCTTCACATAAGACATCAGGTTAAACTCTAAAGCAAACAAGGAAATAAAATTGTGAGTATCCTTCACATGTACTTTGAGATGCTGGGGGCTCGTTTCTGGATCTGCTTGGAAATGTATTTCAGGACAAGGGTAGAAAATGGAATGAGCTAATGGTTATTCATAAAAATGTTGCTCTAAGCTCCCTAGGATGTGGTTCAAAGGTGGTTTTATAAGGGACTCATATATCATCATAGCTGTCTTAGTTTGAGTCTATATGCTCTGTGGTGTTTGCACAATGATGAAATTACCTAGTAATGCATTTTCTAAGATTGTCCCAGCTGTTATGTGACATCTGACTATGTTAAATGTAAGATGGCATTATGAAACTGATCAGAAGAATAAAAATTTCTGGAACTTCTAAGGGAAAACTGGTATAGCTACCTGAATTTGAATGTTTGCTATTTTACCCATAAATAAAATTTTTAAAATTTAAGTTTACTATATGCTGAGTGAAAGTTATAATTAAGCAGATAACTCAATATTGGTAACCCAGTATTGCTGCCTAGTTAACTCAAAAACAGACTTTGGGCCCAAGAATATCTAGAATGGACTGTAAACTATTAAATTGTGGTAATCAATAGCTCTTTTTTCAAATGTAATGTCTTCCATTGCATTATAAGTGATTACCAGCAGATGCTTACTAGAATAACCATATGTTTTAATGACCTGTTTTCTCCTTTCTAGTCTGTCGATGTTGACTGGCCCCCTGCTCTGGATGAGTAGCTCTGAACTCAGTCGGAGTACGGTTTTCCTAGTACGCTGTGGACGTCCATGCAGCACACCTGTAAAACAGCTGTTTATCCACCATAGCGGTGTCTTGAAAACCACTTGGATCATGTTGATCTATTTTTAAAATTTGTTGTAAGATCTCAGGACCTATCTGTACATGTGTGTATTTTGTGTTAAACTGTTCCAAAGATGTCTGTGACTTTTCTCATTCCCACTTTCACCTCCACAAACAACAACTATCAGAAACAAAACCATTCTCCCTCTTCATTTTTTTATAGAGAGCTACACAAACATGAAACATTTTTTGTTAAGTTTCAGAGTGACTTCTCTTCACAGAAGACATACTACCTTTAAACTCATATGCTAAATTTTAAGAATTATTGAATAAAAGTTATAACTATAATATTCTGAACATTCTATAAGAACTTACGACATCAAATGTGACATCAGTATGTTTCCTGGTAAGTATCAAGTAAACTATTACCAGTGAAAGTACTTGTGGCTGTGATTTATCATAAATTGTAATGACTTCGAGTTACTATTTTTGATAGTCTAAAATTACCAGTACATGTGTCTTGTGGAGGAAGGGAAACTTTAGAAGCACATACCATGGTAAGAGGCTTACATAAATACTTTAAATAAGGAAAAACAAGTGCCTTCAACAACTCCCACCCAGGTTAAGAATTTGAAAAACTGTAGACCGGGTATGGTGGCATATGTCTGTAATCCCAGGCTTGGGTGGCTGAGGCAGGAGGATTGCCATGAGTTTGAGGCCAGCCTGGGCTACATAGTGAGTTCAAAGGTAGTCTGAAGTATATAGTGAGACCCTGTCTAAAAAAAAATTTCCATCACCTAATTCAACTATATGAGCTTTTTTAGGACACATGAATCAGTATTACATCGCTCAGTCTCATCTCCATATTAAACGTAGTTCACTGATACAGAGATTCACTTTAGATAGCAGGAAAAACGATTTTAACTGACATGAAAAGAATCCTACTACCTTGACACAGTGTTTATCAGAGGTGAATAATAATAATCAATTTTTTTTGCTATTTTCAATGCCAAAAAATGAGAGGTAACAAATTTCAATAAAAACATAAGAACTTCTGTGTGGATGTTTCTCAGTTTCTGGGAAAATTCTGCTACAAAAAGAGATTTAAGTAATGTAGGGTATGTCAGTACTGAATGCCATGGACCTGCAATATGGAAGAATCAGGAACTAGCTCAGCAAAGTTAATTAGAAAACTTTTTTTTTGAGACAAGGTCTCGCTATGCAGTTCAGGCTGGCCTCGAGCTCACTTTGTAGCCCAGGCTGGTCTCAAACTTGCAACGATCTTCCTGCCTCAGCTTCCCAAGTGCTGGGATGACAGGCTTGCACAACCACACCTGGCTTTCTTTTTTTTTTTTTTAATTATAAAACGTATCATTTTGAAATAAGTCCAGCCATGCGTGGTGATGCACACCTGTGATCCCAGCACTTAGGAGGCTGAGGCAGGAGGATCACTGCAAATTTGAGGCCAGCCTGGGCTGCAAAGTGAATACAAGGCTGCCTGAACTGCATAGTGAGACCCTTTCTCAAAAAGATAAAAAACAAAACAAGAAACATAAAACAAAAAAGCAGTAATTCCAAATTTACAGGAAAGTGGCAAGGAAAGTACAAAAGACTTTTTCCCTGAACCACAGAACCATCATCTCAAATGCATCATCAGCAGCATTGCGCACACATGGGTGTGTAATTCCTAGACGTCCTTCTACTTAACCACAACTAGCAAAATTAGGAAGTTGACACTGATGCATTACCATTGCCTATGACACCCCTTGGGGGCTGCCATTTGTCACAACAGTGTTCTTGACAGTCAGGTGATCACACTTCATATTTAGTGGTTATGTCTTGTCTGTCTCCACCAATCTGAAAGTTAATGTTTCCTTAATATCTATTACTTTAACATTTTTAAAGGTTTCAAGCCAGTTATTGTGTAGGTTACTTCCTCACTTTGAGTTTGCTTGATGTTTCTTTTATTAAATTTACATTGTACCTTTTTGGGAAGAATACCACAGAAGAGATTTTATGTCCTTGCATCTTACCAAGTATCCTATAGTTCTAATTTTTCCAGTTGGGCTTTAAATCACTTGAGTAAGGTATTGTTTACTAACCTGCTTCCCTTTATCATTACCCTTTATCTCCTTTCCTATATGATGTATTTGGAAGAGAGAACACCAAATTTTCACTCATTACTTATAGAATCTGTTTAAGATTTTTCACCAGAATTTATTTTTACCATAATGATTGCCAAATACTATTTTTAAAATTCCATCACTTTTTTTTTTTTTTGGTACCAGGGATCAAACTCCCAACCTCACGCTTGCCAGGCAGGTGCTTATGCCGCTGAGCTAAATCTTTGGCCAAAATTCCATCACTTTTAAAACATTTATTGGTGGGCATTCCACTGAAAGGTGGGACTTTATCTCTCATTTATCTATGTTACTGTGGGCTTGTAGTTTCCCTTCTGGGGTTTGAACCTAGAACCTCATACATACTAAGCAGGTGTTGTACCACTGAGCTAACATCTTTAGCCCATTCTAGTTTTAGTGGGTTATAATTTGTTATTATTTATTTTGATTTCTGAGTACTGATTTGGGTGATGAGTAGCCTTTCAACCTGGCTTCCATGTCCTTCTGACATGTTCTCATCATTCTCTGAGCATATTCTTACTCATTAAAAAAAGACACCTCATTCTTACCTTTGTATTTCCTCTGCACTAGCCCTGGAATGGGACTGTTTCTCTAAGAAGCTCTGATTCCTTTTAGTGGTAAGTGGTATTTAGAAACCAAGAACTGGGCACTGAGTATGCTCATTGCTATTATGCTGTTCTCATTCCCAAGCCCTCTCATAGAAGAACACTAGGGACCCACTGAACATGCACGCACCTGTGCACACATCCATATACCAGATGTACATCTCAGCGTCTGTATCTCCATGTATGGAAAGCTATGAGCTAATAGCTGTACTTCCAATTTCTACCTTACTCTAGCTTCCTGCCTTCCAATCTTTCTGATCCTGTTCTGTGACAGTAAAATCTGGTTCCCATTAGCCTGTATTACAAAGCGCTGGGTCATCTCCTCTTACAAATAGTCTCCTACTGCTACCTCCCTGCTGCAGATCTCAGACCCTCAGTGTGCATCACCTCCAGGCGCCCTCAGGCTCCACACTGTAACCCCACAGAGGCCACCGTCACTGCTGTGCTTTGCACAGAAATAAATGGCTTTGGTCCTGAATTATTCAGGAAGGGAGGGAGAAAGACAGGAAATAAGAAAGGAAAGAAAAATTTTTATAAACAGAAATACCAAAAACCATGAGATTATGATGAACAATGATATGCCAATAAAGCAGATAACTAGAAGAAATGTATCTACTCCGTGATACATAATAACCTACCAAGATTAAATAATGAAAAAAAATTGCATGGACAAACAATAAAGAGATTTAAAGAGTAATAAAAAGCCTCCCATCAAAGAAAAGCCCAGGACCTAGAAGCATCACTGCTGAATGATACCAAACACTAAAAGGAATTAATAACCAATTTTTCTCAAAGTCTTCCAAAGAAATTAAAGAGGGAATACTTCCATACTCCTTTAAACAAGGGCAGCATCACCCTAACACAAAAGCTAGACAAGTACGCTATAAAAACAACAAAAACTATGGGTCAGTATCTCTTCTCAACAAAATACTAACAACCAAAGTTAATGGCACATTAAAAAGATTAATCACCTTGACCAATAGAGGATTTAGCCCCACGTTGCAAGGATGGTTCAACACCAGAAATCTATAAAGATGATTCACCACATAAAGAATGAAGGACCAAAAACAAATTAGGTATAGAAGGAACATAACAACCTAATAAAGACCATAACAAACCTAACAAACCCATAGCTAATATCATCCATACTCAATGAATAAAAACAGCTTTTCATTTAATGTCAGGAACAAGAAAGAATGCCTACTTTTATACTTCTACTCAGCCTAGTGTCAGAAGTCCTAGATAGAACAGTTAGACAAGAAAAAAGGCATTTAGATCGGAAAGAAGTTAGATTGTCCCTGTTTATAGACATGATTTATATTTACAAAAGCCTAAAGACTCTATTAAAAAAAAAACCCTGGTAGAACTAATAAATGAATTCAGTAAGGTTGCAGGATACAAAAAAAAATTTTTTTTGGTACCAGGAATCGAAGTCATGACCTCATGCCTACCAGGCAGGTGCTTAAGCCACTGAGCTAAATCCCCAGCCCAGGATACAAAATTAACACTCAGCAATCTTTATTTCTGTAAGAAACTATCTGAACTATAGCAAACAATCTGAAAAACAATTTTTCCCCACCCCCCGAAAAACAATTTTTAAAAGTTCCATTTACAATACTACAAAATAGGAATAAATCTAATGAATGAAGTAAAAGATTTCTTATTAAAAGCTATAAAAACTGATGAAATAATGTAGTATCCTGTATTCATAAGTTGAAGAAATGTTGTTAAAATGTCCATGCTATCAAAAGCAGTCAGATTCAGTAGAATCACTTTCAAAATTCCAAGTAAATTTTTAGCAGAAAATAAAGGCTACAATTTAGACACCAAGTAGACACAACAGTCCTGAGTAAAAAGAATAAAATTGAGACATTATAGAATCTGACTTCAAAATACACTATGAGATTACAATAGTCAAAATAGTATGGTACTTGCATAGGAACAAACACAGGCCAAAGAATCAGAATAAAACCCAGATATAAGTCTACGCATTTACAGCCAGTTGATTTTTGACAAAAGTTCCAAGAATAATATGACCTTGATTGTCAAACTGATTAACTTGAGAGATTAATAAAACACACTTTTGGGGCCGGGGATTTAACTCAGTGGTATAAGCGCCTGCCTGGCAAGCACGAGGTTGGGAGTTCGATGCCCAGAACCAAAAAAAAAAAAAAAAAAGCATAATTGGGGCTGGGGATTTAGCTCAGCAGCATAAGTACCTGCCTGGCAAGCATGAGGTCATGAGTTCGATCCCCAGTACCAAAAACAAAAATAAAAAAAATTCACTATGGCTTTTGTGTGAAAGGCCATTCACTCTCTTCATTAAATAGTGTGGAGAAAAATGGAAATACAGGTAGAATAATGAAATTAGATCTTTATTTCATACCCATATACAAAAATCAACTCAAAATGACTTAAATTTAAGACCTAGGACTGTAAAACTAGAACAAAGCAGGAAAAGTATGATGCCTTTGATGTGAGCAAAATGTTTTTGTATATTACAAAGCACGGGCAAAAAAAAAAAAAATCCAGCTAAAAAGCTTTTCCAGAGCAGAGCAAAGATAACCTACAAATGGGAGAAAATACTTTGCAAGCTGCACATATGCTAAGGGACTAATATCCAAAATACAGTAGGAACTCAGTAGCAAGGAAACAAAAGATCTAATTAAAAAGTGGACAAAGGATACAGACATTTTTCAAAAGCAAATAAATGACCAATAGGTTTGTGAAAAAAACACTCAGCATCACTAAGCATCAAGGAAATGCAAATTAAAATCACAAAATATCATCCTGTACCTCTTACAATGGCTATTATGAAAAAAGAGGTAAGTATTGGTAAGGATGTCGTATAAAAGGAAGCTTCCTACACTATTGGTGAGAATATAAATTAGTACAGCCATTATGAAAAACAGCATGGAATTTCCTCAAAAACTTAAAAAGCAAGCCTGGTACAGTGGTGCACACCTGGAACCCCAGCTCTCCGGGAAGCATAGGCAGGAAGACTGCAAATTTGAGCCCGGCCTGGGCAACTTAGTGATTTACTGAGACTCTGTCTCACAAAAATATAAAGGGTTGAAGTGTAGCTCAGGACAAAGGCCCCCTGGGTCCAGTCCCCAGTGTTAAGAACTACCACATGACCCAGCAATCCTGTTATTGGGTATATACCCCAAGGAAATTAAATTAGTAAACTGAAGGGATCTATGCACTGCCATATTCATTACAGCACTGTTCACAATAGCCAAGAGAAAGAATCAACCTAAGTGTTTATCAACGGACACATGGATAAAGAAAATGTGCTACACATACACAAACGGAGTAGTATTCAGTCATAAAAAGGAAGCTGTCTTGTATAACATGGATGAATCTAGCGGACATTACATGAAATAGCTCAGGCACAGAAAGACAAGTACCACATATTCTCAATGATGCTTAGAATCTAAAATTGGAATCATAGAAATAGTGGGACGGTGCTACCTGGGGGGAGTGGGAGCAGTGATTAGCAGAGGTGGGGAAATGTTGCTCAAAGGACACAAATTTCACATCACTTATATACATATATGTCACACACATATAATTTCATGCCACACATAATTGTCACATATATATTACACATGTAATTACATATAATAATTCTATATAATTATGAATATATGTCACATATATATAATTTCAGGTCACATATATGCTATATAATTTCATGTCATGGATATATGTATGTGTATATGTATTTTAAGTGAAAGAAGAGAATCTGACTGCAACCCCTCCTTGCACTCTCTACCCTTTTCTCCTCCTCCTCTCCCACTGTGTGGGCACAGCGGCAGCCCTGGCAAGCTCTGAAGACAGCCCTCACCCATTCACACCGGCACCCTGGGATGTCCACATCCAAGACTCTGAAAATACATTTACGTTGTTTAGAAAGAAAGAGACAGAAAGAGAAAATCTTTCCAAAGGGTATTTCAATACTCTGAAAATACTCATTTCCAACAGTCATGATGCAAGAATATCCAGCAATAGCATTCCAAAAACATGTAAAACCAAAACTTCCTTTTAAGAAAAATACAACAAATGTTATGAAAATCAAATTAATATTTTAAGTCAAATTGCAACAAAATTAAGCAAGTTTTAGAATTTTTCACATTTATTATATTACCAAGAAAAAAATTGTTGTATACAAAGATATTACAAAGGTGATAAAACATTCTGTACAGTAAAAGGCATTTAAACATTTTAAGAACTACTGCATACTGATACAATGCTTAGCTTCAAATAATTTAACAATGTTGGAGGACTTGAATGTCATTTTCGCCATTGCCTTCAAAGTCATTTCCAGTTATTAGGAAGCATATAAGAATCAGACTTCCTATTCTATTGGAATCTGTATTTTTGCAGCCAAAAGTTTTTTTTTTTTTTTTCAATCCTGGGGGTTGAACAAGCCCTGTGCATTGAGTCACAACTGTGCCCTCTTTATTTATTTTTATTTTGAGATAAGAGTTTTGCTAAGTTGCTATTTCCTTTTCTCAACTTCCCAGAGTGCTGGGAATACAGGTATACAGCACGACAATCAAACTACATGGAGTGGTTACTTTAAAAAAACACATTTCTATTTTGTTTGTTAAAACAGAACTTGAGTAGTTTTTAGCAAGCATGAAAAAATTTACATATTATTTTTGAGATTTGATCTTTTACAGTGTTAAGCATGTGCTTTAAATTCTATAATAGTTAAAATACTCATCTGACTGAGTCTAAAAAGACACAAGCAAACCATAACTTATATCTGATTACCTATTCTTGGGTTTATAATGATAAGTAGCATGAAATGTTCTATATATGTGGTATGAAAAAATGATTTCCTCCTTTCATATCCAACCTCAGAAAAAAAGATCAGAAACTGTTCAGTAGAAACTTCATTTGACTCAAAGTTCTCCCAATTAATAATCAACTCTGGCACAGAGATTAAGTCATAGAACTTCAAAAATGAATTCAGTAATTGGCATTATCTTCAATAGGAAATCAGTCTGCAAAGAATAAGGCCAAAAGAAGGTTCTCCAGATCTGGACAACAGCTAGTCACTCAAAAGACAAACTCACTTCAGGGCTCTTACTGTAAAGCATTTAATCCCCAGTGGTTTTTCTCTGTGAGGTACTAGATACCAGGCATGTTTGAATTAGATCAGGGTGAAGTGACATATATAGATGTTGGTTTATTAATTATATTGAAAACTATGCAATTTACAGTGTTTCTTCTTAGACATTATTGAGTATAAAACATATTATGAGGTAGGAAGGGTGGGTATTATCTGACTAAAAATAGTTCCCATTCTCTTTGTTTCTCCAATGCTGTTAAACAGCATGTGATAATCTTTCAATAAATCAATTTATGATAAAAAATTATATGGTGTTATAGACAACCTGAGTTACCAATTCTAAGTTTCTCTGAACATGCACAACATAATCAGTTTTCCTAAAGGATTATGTTAAAAACAGATAACAATTTCTCCACATAACTATGAGGAGACAGGCTCAGTTACCAATTTAAAAGGCCACTGTCAGGTAATAGGTTCTGATGATAGAGATGAGAGTAGTGATTCAGAGGTACAGATAGAGCAATGGTCGGAGAGAGACATGCAGGATAATTATTACATGCATGTCTACATGCATAAAAATTCTTCAAGCTCTATACTTAAAATTGGTCTACTTTATGCCTGTTATCCCTCGAAAGAAAGGCTTTGAGAACAAGAGTTTAATCTCATTCGTCTCACTTCTGCTTTGCACATTACACATTCAAAAAATACGATACCTGACTTATCACACAAATACTAGAGCACCCGTAAAGAGATAAGGTATCAAGGAAGTACATGAGGGACCCCTGAGATTAAACCCTACATATAAAGGAGAGATCTCTAGCTAGGTCATGGATATGAAATAATCCTAATATCTAGGTTTTAAACCTAAAACATATGGCACTACTGTTTTCAACAGAGCTACTTTTAAACTTAATGGGCTGCAGGAGGGTTTTTAAAAAGAAAATGAGGGTAGCAAGTAGAGAAGTACATTTCGTAAGACGCAGAATCTTGGCATTGTGGTTTTCCCGCAAGGTGAAGTACCTTTTCTTTTAAAACTCATATCCTTATGTGTAAACATTGTATTATCTCCCTAGTGTGAGACACTGAAAGAGTAAATAAGATCTAAAATGTACCACAGATAATATACAAGGGGAAGAAACTGCTCAAAAGGAAAGAGAGACTGGGATGGGGAAAGGAGAAAAAAAGGGAGGAAAAAGCAAATATATAGATGATAGTTATACTACTAATTTCTCTTAGTTCACTGAAAAGAAAGGTTTGTGTTAATATTGTTTGGATAATTAGATGCCTATACCTTATACCCTAAGTAATTTAAAGATAACAATATGCAATGTATTAAGCATTGTTGCTTTATTATCTTTTGAAATTTTATTTTCTCTTTAAAACTAAAAAACAAAACCAAACCAAAAAACAAAACACCATGTCCTTGCCCACAATGCTGTAATCACTCCTGCATGTCAGCTTCATCCTTCCTCTTCTAATAGTAGGTACCATTTATTAAGTACCAACTGTGCCAGGGACTGTGCTAAGTGCTGAAGTCCCAGAGATGACTGAGATAATACTCAATGAACTGTAACTTCTATAATATGGGCACATGCACAGCTGTACCTCAACTAGGGATATAGGACAAAGCTTCTTGGAAAAGCCTGGTCTTTTTTGGGTTTTTTGAAGCAAGGTCTCCCTGTGTCGTTCAGGCTGGCCTTAAATTCACTGTGTGGTCCAGGATGGCCTCAAACTTGGAGTAATCCTCCTACCTTAGCCTCCTGAGTGCTGGGATTACAGGTGTGCACCACCATGTCCAGTTAGAAGGCTGGCTTTAAATAGTGTTATCCAGGCACGGACTCCTGCTGTCCAGTTTACCAGCCAGTAGCATATGTGGCTGTAAGTGAAACTATTTTTTTTCATTGACACTATAGATATTTCAAATGCTCTGTAGTCACTTGGCTCAGATCACCATGAATTAGCAAAAGTAAACAACAGTTTCATCGTTTAAAAAAAAAAGTTACTGAGCTGGCCTACAAGAGCTTCCAAAAACAGAACATTTATCTAGAATGTAAGCTTACGGAAGGAATCCTGTGTACCACTGTGCCCCTAGTACTTAGAACTAAGCCTAGCATGTGGTACATGTGCAATTAGTCTTGTTGAATAAATTGTTAAATGAAGCTGAAAATAAAAGAATAAGTGTTCTGATTGCAGAAAAGCAGAAGCAAAGTAATATCTTAAAATGTAGAAGTCTGACAAAAAATGTTATTTTCTAAGGGAAATTATAATAAGGAGGTATAAGAAGAATTTGTTTTTAAACATAGATTTTCTTATTAGAACATGTTTGCAGCACAAAATACCTGCACTATAGAAAGGTGGTACAAGTAAATGTACATTCTCATCCTTTATGCCCCTTTCTATCTCTTAGTCCCTTACCTTTTGCAAAAAATCTACCTCCCTCTAATTACGGTCTATCTTTTGTGTATGCATATATGGGGTAGGGGGAGGCAGAGGATAGACTGGGGAATTGAACCAGGGACCTTCGTATTGAACTGCATCTATCTATCTATCTATCTGTCTGTCTGTCTGTCTGTCTGTCTGTCTGTCTACTTATGAAATAGGGTTTTGCCAAGTCACTAAATTGCCCAGGCTGGGCCTGAATTTACAACCCTCCTGGTTCAGCCTCCCAGAGTGCTTGGCTTATAGGAATGGGCCACCACAACTAGCCTGGGGAAGGAGGTATTTTTAAATGGAACATATAAGATTCTGCTTGGGGGAAATAAAGGCCTTTAGTGAGAAAGCAGCAGAAATGAAGAAAGGACAGATACCCACGATTTTTAGGAGGTGGATTTAAAAGAACTACACAAGTGTAAAGAAGATAAAAGAATAAAATATAATTTTGTAATTCCTTTTTTTTTTTTTTTGGGTACCAGGAGTGAAACTTAGGACCTCACACTTACCAGGCAGGTGCTATGTTGCTGAGCTATATTGCTGGCCCACTAAAATACGATTTTGAGATGTCTATTAAATATCTTGGCGGTAAATGATAATGCCATTAAGGAAAGAATAAATGGTAATGCAAAGTAAAGAATGCAGCAGGAGAAGCCAATTTCTGTGGGTATACAGACAGCATGAGAGAGAGCTGAAGCTGTGGACACTGCGAGACTGCACAGGAGAAAATATAAGCACCACTCCCTATGCTGGATGTTTTCATTATGTAGATCTCAAATGTGAAAGAAAGAAGCACCAACTGAAGGCTGTGTTGGGGTTCTAGAGGGCTCAGAAAGGCACCTTATTCAGAAAGATTAGAGAGATCAACGGGCAGAAAGTTGCACGCAGGACAGAGGAACAGCAGATACAGAGACACAGATTTGATGTGTGTGTCTGTGTCTGCTCACGTGTCCCAGATGAAGTCAAAGCTAAAACAGTGATCAGCAGCTGATGAAAAGCTGAGAGGAAGGAAATCAAGGTTTAGAAGTTAGGATGGGAAGGGAAGAAGCACAAGGGTGGTAGGAATTTTTTTGTTACTGTTTGGTTTTTATTTTGTTGTTGATCTTTCTTTTTAGGCTGGAAAAGAGGCCAGCCTGGGATACAAAGTGAATTCAAAGATAGGAAGAACTAAATGGTGATCTAAGCACACAGTAAACACAGGATAGGATAGAAAGCAGGGCTCTATTACACCACGGAGTTTAGCAAGGAAGGACATCATGCCCTCAAAGCTAAGATGAAAGTAAAGGAAGAAATACACAGCCAAACAACGCTTTATAAAATAAACTGTATGGTCAGTACATAGCACCTGAAAAATTAAGAATCTATTGGAAATACTATAAACACAAGACACAGGAGACTCTTTAATTCATCTTGCAGAGTAAAAAACCACAGAACAAGTCAATGCTTACTTAAAAATCCACTGAGCTACTCTAATAGCTTTAAATTGGTCAGTGCTAATTCATATAAAAAATTTTTTTGTCTTCTTGAGACAGGGTTATGTTATGCATATCAGGCTGGCCTTGAACTCACTTTGAAGCCCAGGCTAGCCTTGAACTCTGTGATCCTCCTGCCTCAGCCTCCTGAATGCAAAGGATCATGTGCCACCACACCTGGCTTCATATGAAATTACTAAGATTATGTATTTTTAAAATAACATGCCACCTACCAATCACTGTCTGGAAATATCCTGGGTTCATATTCTGAACAGGAAAGATATTTACCCTAGGGTGTTTTTTTTTCCCTCCCTGGTAAATTCTACTAACGCTATATTAATGTATTTGTGACTTCAATTTTATATGACAAGTATTTATTTGTGAAATCATAATTTCAAAAATATTCTAATAGTGGATTTTAATCCTTTTCTTTTGTTTTCTGGACTACCCTAACCTCAAAAGTTTTTTCTAGCTCTTTTTCCTATTTCCTGTTATCATTTGATTGGAAATTTTTATTTACGGGGTACACATACCTCATTTTGACTAACTAATATGTTTAAATTAATGATGTGGGTGGGTTCTGTATAAGTAAAATGACACATTAGTCAAGGATTTGATTCCAGTCAAGAGTATGTTTAACCTCTATGTTAGGTTATTAATAGTTTGAATGGACTATTTTTTTGGAGGGTTGACCCTGCATAAGTGAAATGACACACTATTTCTAGCCAAGGACATGTTCATATTTCTAGTTGAGGTAAAAAATATTCAATATCTAGAGTAGATTCTAGTTGTAAGATAAACTAGATCTTTAATATGTTACTTACTTAGCATCATCATCCACTGACAATTAAATTACTGCTCAAATTCTACTATCATTTTCCCAATTATTTTGCTTTCAAACAATTTGGACTACCATTATTAATAGTGGACTTGAATTTATATGATTCTAACAGAAACCTAATGTCAAAATATAAAAACCTTAAGTGTCTAGTAAAGCAATTCTTTCAAAAAACAAAGTTCTACTGGTGATACTTATATGTTTAATAAATATTTGATGCTTTATTGGTAGTACTTTGAATGTTTGATAAATATTTATGGAGTACTTACCATGAGACAGCCACTGTTCTACAAACTGGAGATTTGATAAGTGAGACGCAAGAATTTCTGCCCTCATGGAGCTTGTATTTCAGTAAAGGATACACATTAATAAATAAATGCCTAGTCAGATCAGATCATGGTAAGTGCTACCCACATATAGAAAGTAAGAATAGGAATGGTGAAATTTGATCAAGGTAGGCCTTGATAAGTGTGATAGTTAAGCTTATCAACTTGTTTGGCTTGGGAATCACTGATGAGATTAGTAAAGCACATTTCTAATGTGTCTGGGTGAATCAAGGAAATGTGACTCTGAGGACTATATTTGGTCCCTGACTCCTTTGTCACTGGTATTTTTTCCTGGTGCTTTCCTTTCCAGTTGCCTGACTATGCCCATCTGCCATAATGTTCCCATCTTGGAGCCAGCTGACAATGAACTGAATCCTCTGAAAACATGAGCCAAGTAAACCTCTCTTCTTAAAAGTTGTGGATGTCAGATATTTTTGCCCAGGAATAGGAAAGTGACTAATATAGAATATTAGTAATTCAGATATAAGGTTGTTGCTGTGACTACAGTTGATGCTGTGCTTCAGAAGCCTTTTGAATTGTGGATGAATTTGGAAAGATCTGAGAATGCAAGTTAAAGATACTAACAGGAATGTAGACAGTTAAGGCTGTGCTCATGAGGTTTCAGATAGGAACAAGGGACTCTTGGGAAATTGAACTAAAGGTCATATATATTATACTCAGGAAAAAAAAAGTCTATAGTTTGTTTATATCCTTAGGAGGCTGAGTTTGAGGTTGGTAAACTAGTTTATCTGGCAGGGGGAAATTTCAAGACAGCCCAATGTTTAGACAGTGGTATGAATACTGCTGACTACTCATTGCCAGATCTGTAAGTGAAAACTGGAATCAAAAAGCAGAGCTGAAATATCTGAAAAACTTTGGTCTGAAAAGAACCATGCACAAAGTTGGGGCCAAAGGAGTTATGGTTCTTGAAGAGATTAGCATAATTAAAAAGAAATCAAATACATTGCACCAGGACAAGAAATATGCCTAGAGGGCATGTCAGGAATTAGCAAGACCCTACCTATTCCAGGCTCAAGGGTATAAAAGTGATAAACTTTTCTCTCAAGATAGATTCTTTCCATCAAGTTGGATATGGGAGATAAAAGAATCAAGGATGATTGATGCCAAGATTTTTGGCCTGAGAAATTAGAAGTATGGCATTGCCATTTACTGAGTTGGAGAAGACTGAAGGAGAAGCAAGTTTGGGAGGAAAGACCAAGAACTTAGGTTTGGATATACTGAATTTGAGCTTTAATTAGATTTCTAGATGTCAAATAGGCAGTTGTATGAGACTACAGGGAGTGAGAATACCTAAGGAAAAAAAGAGGTACAAAGCAGCTTCTTCCTCTTGAAAATATGGGTGCAAAGCTAAAATCATAAGCAACTTCTTCCTCTTGAAAATATGGGTGCAAAGCTAAAATCATAAGCAACTTTGAAGATACAGATTTAAATAGTATAAAGTGGAGGAATCCTCCCATACCTTGAAAACTCACTTCAACTGCCTTCTGCACAACTTAATATTTTAAAGAAGTTTTGATTTACATATAAATCTAAGAAATTCCAAGAAGCCTCAGAAAACCCCGTAGGGGTGCACAGGCCTCAAAAAAAAAAAAAAAAAAAGTAACATTTTTTCCAATGGCATAGCCATTATAAGGTTTTCCTTAAATTTGCATAAAAGCAAATATCAGTTAATTCACTTAACAATACATTATAAAAGAAATATAAAATTAGAAAGTATACTGCATGGTTTAATGTTCTCCTCAGAGTCTTTCCTAGGGAAATGCAGTACAATCCTGAAAACAGAATTCACAACACACACACTACCATCACATCAGCCCTTTCAAAAGAAGAAACAGAAAGAAAAAAGAACATTTTTCTTTCTTTTTTGTATTTGTCTTGTGTTTTGTTGTTTTGTGTCTTGAACTCATAATCCTTTTCTCTCCCGGCCTCTTGAGTACTAAGGTTAAAGGTGTGGACCACCACTTTTAGCTTGAATTTTCTTTTTATAACCACTTCCAAGATTTGATTTCTATACACATCCAACGCCTGTATTCTATATACATCTAAAGTTTTATAATTTTCTGAAAAAGAAGTTTCAAAAACAAAGACAGCTTGGTACTATATTTTTGGTTAGACAAATATGAGATGCTATGTCTGTACTGGTACTAACAAAATGATCACAAACATTTTAAAAGATTTAAGTTCTACAAATTATACTTAAAAAAAATCATATGTAAACGATTCGCTCAACTGCTCATTCTGCATATTACCAATGTTTGAATACTGACTACTTTGAAAACCATGGTTGTTTGGATTAGTACCATTTGATGGTCCTGGTTCATTTATAAGGCCATTGTCTGCACAACTAAAGTCAGATCGCTGAAATGCATCTGACTGCGAAACAAAAGCTGCAGCACTGGAATTGGCACCTGCTGACACAGTAGAGGACGACATCTGTTGGAGCTGTCTTAAGTCTCCTGGATTTAACACTGAATTACAGGAGGGGTTTTCAAGATTCATGCTCACAAGTCTGGAGTTGTCTGTCTCCCCCATGCTGTCACTGCTGGCTGTCATCATATTAGGCAGCATGGTGGCATCAGAAATACCATATAAGTCAGCTGATGACATGGAAGTGGTTTCCATCCTGCCTAGGTCATCGGTACTGTTATAAAGGCAAGCATTAGAAGCATTTAAATCAGTCCCAACAGGCATTGCCAGGAAGGATGAGATGTTCTGTGAATTAGAGGAAAGTGTCCCTGTTGAAAAACTATTCAATGGATTCGTACTGATGGAACGTGAGGTGGAATGGGGCACTGCTGACCAGCTTGAAGAATGCTGAGATACCATTGAGGGCAAGGCTGAAGCATGATGTGACAATCCACTTGAGATGGACACTGGTGAGTGATAGTAGGGTTCTGCTTGACTTGAAACCCCTGGAGGCCTGGGCATTTCTGGAATAACTGTTGCATGAGGAAAAAAGTTGGATTCTGTGAGAAGAAAAATGTATTTTATAAATTGAAAATGAACAAAATTATGCAAAACATTATTTCTAAATTAAAATTGCAAAAACACTAATAAAAATTTAAAAGAAACTGATGTACTACAAATAAAAATTCTTAAAAATGCACTAAAATTACTGAATTCTGTAATATGTGACTATTTTATAAATATATGTAAAATTTTTGTAAGTCATTTTGTCATATGGAATTTCACTCCAGTTAAATATGAAAATCTAGCTTTTGAGGCCCTGTACACATACTTTTATTTATTTATTTATTTATTTATTTTTGGTACCGGGACTGAACTCACGACCTTGTGATTGCAAGGCAGGTGCTTATGCTGCTGAGCTAAATCCCTGGCTCTGTAACAAGTATTTTTAAAAAGAGAAAGATAAATATCAGAATTTCAATTCACAGGAATTAAACAGCCAAAATCATTTCACAGTCTTAATTTTTAGAGAAAATGGAAGGATGGGGAAAAAATTTATTAGGGATAAAGGAAAAATGCACATAACTTTAAAGATATATAAAACTATGACCCAAAGATACAAAATCTCCAATCAGAGAAAAAATAAGGAAAAATTAATTTGTACTAATTTGCATATTATACAAATGATAAATATACTAAAGCAGGAAAAAATGCTGACTGAAGAACTTAACAGGCATGAAAAAAAAGATTTTTAATTAACCCTTCATTGAATGACCTATACCAGGGTTTGATAAATTTTTTTTCTAAAAGGCCAGACAGTTAAGTACTTTAGACTCTGTGGGCTATACAGCTTCTGCTGGAACTATTTTAAAAAAAAAGTAGGGCTAAGGGTATATATATAGCTCAGTGTTAAAGCCCAGTCCAGTGTGGTAGTGCAGGCTTATAATTCCAGCAGTTGGGAGGCTGAGACAGGAGGATTGCTGTCAATTTGAGGTCAGAACTAGGCTACGTAGTGAATTTAAGGACAGCCTGCATTACATAGTGAGATGCTGTCTCAAAACAAAAAACAAAAAAAAAACCCTAGAAAAAGCACTTGAATAATGTGTGAGGTTAACTGGGTTCAACTCTCAAAACCGACCAAAAAAAAAAAAAAAAAAAAGATAAAAGGGCATCTAGAGACACTACATAACCAAATGAATATGGTTGTGTTCCAATAAAACTTTATTTATAAAGATAAGTGACTAGACAGATCTAATCACTTCTTTCATCACACAATGCAATTAGTGAAATTACCACTATATGAGTAAAACGTACTTTCTCAGACAGTAAATTCCCCAAACATGTTTTTGAACACAATGTCCAGAAGTCAAGTTCAATTCACTTATTAAAAGCATGAAAAAATTTGTAGGAGTGGAAAATATCAAGGAAGCAGTTCTTTATTCTTAAAAATAGAATTCTAGGGCTGGGTGTAGTGGTACACGACTGTAATCCCAATACTTGGGAGGCTGAAGCAGGAGGATTGTTGCAAGTTTGAGACCAGCCTGGGCTACAAAGTGAGCCCAAGGCCAGCCCAAACTGCGTAGCAAGACTCTGTCTCAAAAAGACCAAATAAATAAATAAAAAATTAAAAAATAAATAAATAAAAAAAGGGTTGGGGATTTAGCTCAGCAGCATAAGAGCCTGCCTGGCAAGCACAAGGTCGAGTTTGATCCCTGGTACCACAAAAAAAAAAAAAAAAAAAAAAAAAAAAAAAAAAAAAAAAAAAAAAAAAAAAAAAAAAAAAAGAAAGAAAAAAAGACAGAGAGAAAAAAGAAAAAATATTCCAATGCATTGTGCAAAGCAATAGCTTTTCAGACCACAAGGAACAGTCTACAGGGGATAAAATACCTTTTTTGATGAGTCTTCCTTCTCCATTTGATCCTGGGGGGCCAGGTCTTGGTCTCTCTGGAAAATTAACTGCTACAATAAAGATTTTTTCCATTAATAAATATAATTTGAATAATTTATCACCTAAAATCTGAGAAACCAAATAAAACAAAATCTACTTAATATGAATCAGTCCAAAATATTCTTACCACAATCTTGCCAAAGTTTCTGGAAGAGTAGAGTTGTTTTTTGTTTCTTTGATTTATTGCCATAAGTATCTGATTAAAAAAGAAACCAAGAAAAGAAAAAGAAACCAAGAAAGCAGGTGAATCGTCATGGGGTTGTGTTTCCTCTCCATTAATAAGTAGGTACTTTATTTGCATATAGAAAAAGCTTTTAAAAATACACATAATATGAATTTAGTAAGTATATTATAGGATATGCCCCGGATTTGTTGCAAAGTGTATTTTTCTCTCAATAAAAACAGTTCAAAATAGTTATCTTGTGTCTTATATCACTTGTAAGTCAATACCAACTAATGAAATAAGAATGAAAGCAAGATAAGGGTAAGGTTTAAAACAGTTTTCCATCTATAAAAAGGGCATAATAAGGTCAAGGACAGACTACCAAAAAGAAAACAAATTTTGATGAACATTTTAGATACTCTGAAATTATTTCAGCTGAATCAAATGTTCCTAAGAGATATGCAAAGAGCATACAGGGGGAAAAAAAAAAACCCTGAAACTTAGAGAAAAAGAAACATACATTGTGAATATGCATAACTACTTCAATGCATCTACAGTGCACTAATAGTATCAACTTTAAGAAATACATCAATCAGTACTAACTACAGTGTTGTGCCATACCTTTTTCATCTGGCAGATACCTAAAATCCATAGATTCACTAACTTCCTGGTCGGAAGGTCTCCGCAACTGCATTTTTACTGTTACTGGTTCTGTGATAGCTTTGCAATACGGAGGGGTCTTGAAAACAATAGCTACTTGACGGTGTACATCAGCTTGGGAAAAGATACCTTTTGCTTCCCAATCATTCAACACAAAACGAACTTCTATGTCATCTAGTAAGTAGGCCAAAGAAATAACAACAGTGAGAAAGCAACGTAAGACACATCTATTAATCTAAAATACATTCTAGATTCAATGAAAAGAGAGAGTAAGTACCTTTCTGAACTTTGTCACAAAGTAAAAATATTTCATCTCCTCCCCTGACACTTCCACAGTTCTTGTTTACACGACAAATCCTTAATTCTGCAGTATTTGGAGCACCTAAATATAAAGGATCTTTTAAAAATGGGTTGCTATCGTAGTAATACAGTTTAATCTGTTGTGAGAGGAAGAATTCGGGGAAATCACTTACATAATAGATAAAAAGTTTTAATGTACAGATAAAAGACACTATATCCACAATATGTCCCTTTCTTTCCTAATTATTTCACTAACTTGGTTTATAGTCTTATAATTTTATTTCTAGGCAATGATATTTTCTCTAAATAAATCTTCCTGGTCTGACTCTGACTTTTCCAATTCATCCAACTAGCTCTTACCAGATTAACCTTCTTAAATTATTGGCTATATCTGTAGGGTAATGTAATTTTCTGTGTTTGCTGTTACCTGGCCAATATGATTATAGTACTGCAGTTCTCACTGGCATTCAAGGCTCTCCATGGTGAGGATACTCTGGTCTACCTTAAAGCCCTGTGTCTCACTAACTTTTTACATGCAAAACAGGATAATCATCATAAACACACATATATAAGTGTGTGTCTACACATTAAAAAATATTTGAGGGCATAATCAAATGATAAATTTGAGCTAGCATTTCTACTTCTGGAAATCTGTGTGAGAGAAATATTTGCACAACATATGCACACATAACAATATTTATTGTAGTACAGTTTGTTAGAAAGACAGGAAGAGATATTAAACCAATCAAATCTTACAATAATGATTTAATAAAACTGTGATATAGCCATATAGCGAAACATGCTTTAATATTACTGAAAAGAAAAATGTAACTAAAAGGCAAAGCGGTTCAAGATACATTGCGAAGAGAAAAAAGATTTTTTAAAAGATCAGTGATAATTTTTTAATGTTGCCAGAAATTATTTTGTGTAAATAATGATGATGATGATCTCTCTGCATGTATGAAGAAGAAATTGCCAAAACAGACATCAAAGAACTGTGATTATTTTTGGAGGGTGAGAATACAGGAGATTTATTTTGTTACATACATTTCTGTAATGTCTGAGACTTTCTAAGAATGAACAAACACATTTTCTAATTATCAAAATACTTTAAAAATAAATATTTAAAAAAAACACACAAAGTCTAAAATACAAAAAAAAAGCACTTACGGTTGTCATAAATTGGGTTAGAAACAACGGGAGGTAGTGCAGTTGTCAAACTACCATGTTCATCAGGAAGAAAAACTTGAAAACATAGTCTCACCACATTGAGGTCACAATCTTCAATATCAAGCAGCTGTTGTTCAGGAACTGAAGAGCACATTGGTCTTTTTAAAATGCAGTATAGTCACAAAGAACTAAAATCCTGTTAGGTCCTGCTCCCCACCCACTATAGTCAATAACCTTAAGTAGCATACATATCTGTAACTAACCTAAATAGTGCCTATTATAATCAAGCATTCACTATCTTAAGAGTATTTGACAAATTATAGCCATGGTCAGGATGTAACTATTTCAGTAATCTGAGATTTAGAATACAGTCCTGAACTAACATTAATATCAAAAAAATTTTTTTTAAATAGAAGCAAATTATATAAAACAGAATAGATCAAATCTGCAAATTACCTTCTAAATTTTGCAAGAATTACTATCATTAGATGAGGAACTTAAATGAAATTATTTGTTCAAAGTTTCACAACTAAGAATTAGTAAGATGGGAATTTGAATTCCAATTACTATGCTTTTAGAAATTAGAAAATTTTACTTACATTCCACATAAAGTGACTCCCACAGAAATACAGACTAAATCTGAGATCAACACTTTAGGAATAAAATATCAAAAATGGTAACAGACAATGTAAAACAGCTAACAAGACACTTTATGTACAAATTAAGTTTGCTTAAAAATAAAGACTGTAATGTAAAAAAAAATTTGCAGTTACGTATACACACATGTATATATATGACAGAATAGAGTATAAAGTTTGATAATTTGAAAAACCCAGTTCCAAAAGAAAATATTGCCTTTTCAGAGAATACCAGAAGCTACACTATAACTAATGTCAACATATTTTAAAAAACCAAATATACATATTAAATTAGATTAAAATTTTATTTTGCTAAATATTAAAATTTAAAATGCTAAATCTGGAAAACCAATTAATCAATTTCTTAATCTTACAAGTATAAAAAAAGTATTTTATTATTTAATGATATACACAGTCCCAGTAACTGAAACAATTAAATTTATGCCAATATAACCATTCTGAACCTTAACATTTGAATGAATATAGAAAAACACCTTTGTATGATTAAAAGCATTGACACTGGCTCAGCCACTAAGCTGTCAGCCTGGGTTCAAACTTGGGATCCACCTGGCTCAGTGTTCCAGAGTGCTAGGATTTCAGGCATGTGCCACCATGCTTGGCTGAAATGTTCTTTATTTGAGGTCATATGGGAAACTGTATTTAGTTGGATTCTGTATCTCAATGAAAGTAATTTAAAGTACTTTAAAATGTTATATAAAAGATAAGTTAATAAACCAATAAATTTAAAATAGTTAATGGTTCCATCAAAGTGAAGAAATTCTACCTAGGTCTCAAAAATTCATTTTATGAGATTTTTGCTTTGAATTTTCTCAGTACTTTATATGAAAATGAAAGCTCTGCTGAACAATGATTTAGATATCTTATAAATTACTAAAGAAAACTGAAAGTAAAAGCTAACAAAATGAGGTTATATTTGTGGTAATGGTGTATGACATACATAACTGGGATCAACTCTCCCTTAAGAACTCAATGAACAAAATGAAAATTCCTCTAAAGACATCAATCAGAGAGCTAACAAGGTTATGAAAAATCATGAGGTCAAAATAGGGGAAAAGGGTAGGGCTCAGTGATACAGTGATTGCCTAGCTCATGTAAGACCTTGGGTTCAAATCCCAGAACTGCAAAAGAAAGGAGTATCCTCCTACCTCTGTTTTGAATTATATTTTTATATTTAATAAAAAGCTTGCTGGTATTTGGGTTTGGATTGCACTGAATGTGTATTAACTTGAAAGATAATGACATCTTTGCCAAACATGTTTCTCCACTTATGTGAGAGTTTTCTATCACCTAATAATAAAATGAACATGAAATTCATCTCAGAAGACAGTCACTGAGGAATTAAATTATCCAGCAGATGTCACGAAACTTTTCATGATCAATGCTGGGAAAATGATATAACTGAAAGAATATTATCTTCAGTTTAAGAGAACTGAAAAGGCTTTTGGAGAATCTTGGATAAGAAAAAACAATTTGAATATTTTCAGTAGACAAGTATAAATGAGGCATGTTCATTCATACGTATGTCTGGTTTTTGTTTGAACAAATTGTAATCACGAGCCAGACACTGGGATAAGTGGCAAAGATACACACAGAAGACAAGTTTCCAATGTCCACACTTTCATGATTTAGTGAGGGAGAAACATGTAAATAGTTACAGCAAACCATACTGGAAATATATATAAGCACTTCGGGAAAACAGAAGGAATATTCAGTTCTGTTTGGGAAGAGCAGGGAAGGCTTTAAAGAGGGTATTATCCTTAAACTTGAAGTCTGATCAAGAAGAATTCAAGATCAGAAAAGAAGTGCATGTAGAAAGCCACAGTGGCAAGAAAGAACACAGCTTCCTAACAATGCAAATAGTTCAGAATGACAAAAAAACAAAGTACACACGCATGGTGGAAGAAGAAGAAAACTAGAATAGAATCAGAGTATGAAGTCTTAATGTCATGCTTGAAACGCTGAACAGTTTTTCACAATGTGGTTCAAGGCTCACTTGTATCAGGATCATTTAGGAGCAGATATTTCAAACTGTAGTTCAGTAGTACCCAAAAGTTATAAGATGAATTAGTGGATTAAACAGTAAGCATTTTCTGGAAAGAAACAAAGCAGGAGAAAAAAGAGGAAGGAAAGAAAAAAAGGAGAGATGAAGTCAAGGAAGGAAGAAGAGAAGGAAAATATAAAATGCGTGATGAGTAAGGCTTAAGGTAAGGGTACTGTAATAAAGATGTAATGTATGCAAGCATAGGCAGTGAGTGACGAAGTGAAATTATTTTTTACTGTGGTTCACAAATTTAGAAACACTTATCTGAGCACTTTTTAAAGTGCAGACCCTTAGGTGCCATGCCAGACCTGGCCCAGAATCTGCATTTTAAGTTAACTACTATGGGATTTTTATGCATGTAATAATTGAGAACTGTTGCTGAAGTAGATGGCAAGCCACTGGAAGATAAGCAGAGTAAAAAAATGGTCATACTGATTTCAAGAGGACTTTTTTGGATGCTTGCAAGGAGGTCAAGGATAAAGGCAGGGACATAAGTTTAGAGGCTGTCACTAACAGTCTAGGTTAAAAGTGATGTAAGACTACACTCCTACAATGTCAGTTAAAAGACTAGACAGGATTGGACAAGGACGGTTGGGGTGGATGAACAAAGGTTTTTCTGCAGTGGTTAAGGGGTCATAGTGAGATGCAGTGGAAGACAAGCAAGGAAGGATGTTAAAGCTGTATGCAGATGACTTTGAGTGTGGGGATCTTTTAGTTTTCAATCTATGTAAGAACCCACTGCCAAGTTTCTGAATACAATACTGTGATGCAGAACTATTCTAAGAGTATTCTAATGGGGAAAAATGACTGTAACTCAAATTATAAGAACCATCTTATAGTTATATGCTATCGTTATAGTTAGTTCCTAAACTAAGAAGACAGGGAAAAGTTAGAGGGAGAATGGTTGACAAAACAATGACTAGTGAGAGACATTAGCTCAGTGGCAGAGTGTCTGCCTAGCATGTGCAAGGTTAGTTCCCCTCCAGCAAGAAAAAAAAAATAGTAACAAAATATCTAAGTGACCACTGAAAACATAAACAATGTGATGGATCAACTGGCAGGATTGTTCCATCCACAAATCCGTATTCACCCAGGCAGCATAGCACAGTTGTCAAGATCATGAATCTTAGAGTCCAGCTACCATATTCAAATCTTGCCTTTACCAGCCAGGCATGGTGGTGCATGCTTATAATCCTAGCACTTGGGAGGCTGAGGCAGAAGAATCTCCATGAGTTCGAGGCCAGCCTGGGCAACACAGCAAGACCCTACCTCAAAAAAACCAAAAAGCAGAACGAATTTTGTCTTTACCAGTCATCATCTATATGACTTCCAGCAAACTACTTTTCTATACCTCCATTTTTTTATTTATAAAATGAACACATCAATAGTATCTATTGCCTAGGTTGTTATAAGGATTAAATGATATAAATATGTAAAACATTATCTACTAAGAATTATTTTAAGTACTATCTGTATGTTTGGTATTAAACTCACCTCTGGTACTAGACTGTAAAAACAAACAAACAAACAAACAAAAACAAAAAAAATCTCTCCCATTTTCCTTTTTACTGCCTTCACCACTGATATCAAGAAACTGGGTTTAGGGGCAGGGGATTTAGTTCAGTGGTGCAGCGCCTGGCAAGTGTAAGGTCCTGAGTTCCACTCCCAGTACCCACTGCCCTCCTCCTCCAAAGAAAGAAAAGAAAAGAAAAGAAAAGAAAAGAAAAGAAAAGAAAAGAAAGAAGGAAGGAAGGAAGGAAGGAAGGAAGGAAGAAAGAAAGAAAGAAAGAAAGAAAGAAAGAAAGAAAGAAAGAAAGAAAGAAGAAAAGAAAAGAAAGGAAGAAAGGAAGGAAGGAAAGAAACAGGGTTTGAATTCCAGCTAGCACTTATACTTTCTGACTATCTTGGGATGGTATATGATCAAAGCTTTGGCTTTCTCTTCTGTGAGACAGTGTTGTTCAGTGATTCAATAAAAAAGTATAGGTAAAACACTTCACATTTACCTCTTCACATACAGGGAAGGCTTATTAATAAATGATAGCTCTTGTGTATAATCTCATTTTATACTGCATCCAGCCTTGCATGGACTCTTTAAAAGTCTGGCCTTAATTCAACAGAGGATCAAATCTTTAAGTGAGAAGAGTTTTTTTTTTTTTGAAACCAGAAATCAAACTCAGGACTCTGCACTTGCCAGGTAGGAGCTGTGCCTCTGAGTTATATTCCAGCCCCAAAAGCAGACTCCTGATACGGAAATTTCCCACTTCTGAAAATTTATCCTAGAGAAATAATCACACAGGAGCTTCTTAAAATGAAAAAAATTAAATGTTCATTAGAATAAATAAAATAGTCTACCCAAACAAAATAATATGTTGGAAAAATAAAACAGATTTGTAAATACTGACATAGAAAGAGGTTTAAGATATAATTCTGAGTAGAAAAAAATAAGCAGTAGTACAGCAAGCATAAAATGATCTCTTTTACATAAAAATATGTCTATATATGACTATACATGTTAAAGGAAATTTTAGAAAAATATACATCAAACTCAACAGTAATCTTTTCTGGCAATTAAGACCGAAAGGAATAAAGGAAACTTTTGCTTAATGCTAAATAGTATGAGAAATGAAGACCTACATGCAAGATATACACTTCTTACAGTCAAAAAACAGCACTTATTTGCGAGTGTATTCTTTTTTTTTTTTTTTTTGTCTTTTTGAAACAGGGTCTCACTATGCAGTTCGGGCAGGCCTTGAGCTCATTTTGTAGCTAAGGCTGGTCTCGAACTTGCAACGATATTTCTGCCTCGGCCTCCTGAGTGTTGGGATTACAGGCATGAACCACCATGCCTGGCCGCGAGTGTATTCCTTAAATCATCATTTCCCCAAACTACTTTCACATATCTAGGAAAAATACAAGCCCATAATATACAATGGCTTAAATATGACAAAGAAATCCATTCTTGTGAATTTTACAGTTATTCAAACTCCTGATATGCCTATTTAAGTAGCTGCAGAAGATTTTAAAATGAAGACTACCAAGAAGAATACAGAATGCCAGCATCTCTCCACGCAAGCAATACAGAGTCCTAAAAAGTACCAAGTGGCATACTCAGATAGTGCCATTCTCATTAATGTTTAATAAATGCTACCCCAAAGAAAATTCACTGAACAGTAAATATCTAGCCACATACATAAATACATTATGAAAACAATTTGTGTTGCTTCTACTATTTCCGTACTTTCATCTGTGGGATTAGGTTTGCTACTGAATATGTCTTTAAAGTAAATATATTCCAGCAGGGTGTGGTGGCATAAACCTGTAATGCCATCTCTTGGGAGGTTGAGGCATGAGGATTGGCATGAGTTCAAGGCCAGCCTGGACTACATAGAGAGTTCAAGGACAGCCTGAACTACAAAGTGAGACCCTGTCTCAAAAACAAAACCAAAAATTAAACACACTCTAATACCTCATAACCACAGTGCCTATTCAATATTCAGAAAGGAAAACATACATTGTCTATTGGAAAGTGGCATAAGGCAGACTACATTAAAAGAATCAGAATATTCTTAAGTTTTCTTAGAGAAAGAGAAAATAGTGACACTCTCCAGTGATACTGGAGAGCCTTGTCTGTATTTGAATTTTCCCTAAAAATTTAAAAATTTTAAATATACTTTATTTCTCAGATACAGGTATAAGTGAATAAGAAAATTGAACACAAAACTCAAAATCACTTTTAAAATACAAGTTTAGGATATAAACAAGTCACACAGTACGTCAGTGTCTAAGTTATAGAAATAATTATATCAAATATACTTACCATTGAAAGGATTGATTCCTGCACTTATTCTTGAAATAACAGCTTCTTTTACTTCTTTTTTCTTTACACATCGAATACCCAAATTTTGAAAACTAGAAGAAAAAAATAAAACTTTCAAAACTGCGTTACAGTTAAATAAAAAGAGTACTACAGAAATCAAGCATATATCCAACACTGAGAAGTTGTCATGCTGTTGGGGATGTAAATGCATCAGCTGTACTTCTAACTGCTAAGCTGTAAGATGTAAGAGTAAAAAGTGGCATTATACTTCCTAGACAACTGTTAGAAGAAACAGTATATACAGTACTATACCATTTTTATAATATTTTACAATTATATCTTACCAGCATGCCTATGCCAAATACACCAAGATAAGGCAATACCAAAAAGCAAACAAACTGATAATTAAATCATTAAAACCTGTGTACTTGATCATATGAAGCAAAAAAAATGTAAAAGGATGCCTGAAGTCCATAGATATGTTTTGTAAAGCTTGTAGGAATGCTGCCTAAGTATAAAAAAAGAAAGAAAGAAAGAAAGAAAGAAAGAAAGAAAGAAAGAAAGAAAGAAAGAGAAAACAATACCTGCATAGTTACCAAAACTTAAAAATCAACTAATTGTATTTGAATTTCTGGCTTCATGAACATTTTAGAGGTCCGGAAATACTAGATTATTACAGAAACAACTATTTGAGACTGAGCACCTATAGCAGCACTGACAAGGGCTTCAAGTTTGCTACAGTGTTCACTAAGTCCTCCTACACTTGATCCTCCAGACTCACTTATGCTGCCTATTTCACCCTCAGAGATGTGATTTTTTTTCAGTCCCAATTTCACAGTTAATAGCAATGGAATATACTTTGTGCCATATTACATGAAGTTATCAGATACAATGAAATGTGTTTTTTTATTAGAAAGAAGCTAAATACTAACAATATTTAACAAAAGTTTCAAGATATCACTTATGGAAAACTTCTCAATAGCTACAAATATTACTAATTTGCATATGTGTAGTACAGAGGATGGTGTGGGGAACTCCCCTACCACGACCAGTCATACTTGATCCCACATGGAAAAACCATGACATCATTAAAACTAGGTGGGTGTGAATAAGGAAACAGAACTCAATTATAATGACACTACCTATTTGTTCAAACTTCACACTGCACTTGGCAACCAGGAGTTGCCTTGTTTACCCCCCTCCATGCTTGTGCTATCTCTGTTTGCACTGCATAATTACCACACTGCAGGCTGTGTGACACTTAAAAGTATCTTTGACAATACCTTTTCTTCCTGCAATAATTAAAAAATAATGAATTCATAATTCTTTCTTGAAATTCTGAAACTACAATCCTCTTCCTCAGAGGTATTCAACTTCTTTGAAAGATTCTTAGTTTTGTTCTTTTTCTTTGACAACAGATTTTAAGAAATTCCTCACTCTAATATATTTATGTGCTGCTTTATTTTGTTTCACCTGAATAGTCATACCTGACTGCCATTTACAGAATCATAGAAGTAATGGGGATTTTTGAAATTCTGAGGGCTCAGCAGTAGGGCACTTGCCTGGCGTGCATAAGCCCTGGGTTTGATCCTTAATGTGAGCACACATGTGTACAAGCCCCCCATAACCTAACCCGATACACGGAAACCAAGGACTCACAGGTTATCTGAATAAATTACTCATTCATATATTCATCAAAGTCATTCAACAAGTTCTGGAGCTCCTCCTATCATATTAAGAATTTTGGAAAGTAATGGAGATATAGAACCTCTCCCCTCATGGAACTTATAGTGTGGTACAGGAGTTAGCAAATCATAACACATTGGCCAAACCTAGCACATGCCTGTTTTTCTAAATAAACTTTGTACTGGAACATGGTCTACTCATTCATTTACCTATCACTTGTGGCTGTTTTCATGCTGCAGTAGCAGAACTGAGCAGCTGCAACAAAAACCGTAAGGCCTGCATAATCTAAAACCTCTACTATCCAGCATTTTACAGAAAAAGTCTACTAACCCCTACTCTGGTGAGTTGGACAGCAATTAAATAACAACAAACTGAAATTATGACAAGTATTATGAAGTAAATATATATGTTTAGAGGAGTCTATGATGGAAGACTCCTCTATTAATTCAGGGCAGAAAGGGAAGTGATACTTAACTAACAAACAAAACAGAAGTAATGTGGAAAGGAACAGATCATGCAAAGGTTCCTAAAAAAGATCACCGTGAGCACAAGACATTAAGAGGCTTTTGTGAGTGATGTGCAGAGATCAGAGGATACACAATAGAGCAGAAGCCTAGAAATACAGGTGAGTGTGTAGGCCACGGAAGGAATGCTGTCCTTACTCTCAAAGACCAATAAACAATTAAAATGTGTTATGCATGGTAACAATTTGATTTGGATTTTGAAAGATCACTCTCCCTAAAGTGAAGGGAGACAAGGGAAAGAGGTATAAAAAAAAAGCTGAAAGACCACATGCAGAAGGCTATTCTAGCAGCCCAAATTTAGAATACAGAAGTGTGGTGGAGACAGATCTCACTACGTGACAACATGGATGGATTCAAGAGCAATGTGGGAGGCATGTGTTAGTTGATTCACTCCTGTGTGAAGGGTACAGGGATAACACCTATGTTTGGGACTTTTAAAGCAACCATTAAGGCAAGGCACCTTAGAAAAAGACAAATTTTGAAGAGAAAGAGCTATAATCATGGTAAAGGGTGCATTTTTTTGAGGTGCTTTTGAGACATGTAAGAGAATGTTAAGAGAGAGCAACTGGATTATATATCACATTCGATAAACATGAATAAGGAATCCCTGGAAGAAACTGATGATTTAAGGATGGGAGCAAGAAAAGTACAACTCTTGAAAACACTGTTACAGAGGAAAGTAAAGAAATATCTGCAGAAGTAAGGAAACATATCAAAAGGATACAGAAGACAGACTGACAGGCTTGTATTGGTCAAAGTTAGGTCAATTTGAAAATCAAAATAATGCACTAATCGGCCATAGTACACTGTATAAAACTCATAAATTGACAGTTTTTAAATGGGAAAGGAAAAGTTCTTTGTTAATAGAATGCCAATTAGGAACACAAAGAATGGAAAAAAATGTTATGATGCGTCTCCTAAAGGGATTTTTTTGAGAACAATACTGCATCACCTCTATAGATTTCTTGCCCAAGGCATTTCACGAAACATGTTAACATAAAAGTATTATTCAGCTGGGGGTTTAGCTCAGCGGCATAAGCAACTGCCTGGCAAATGACATGATTGGGTCCCTGGTACCAAAAAACAAAGCAAAATAAAACAAATATTATTCATGCTAAACATAATGCTAAACATAATGTGTGGGATCTTGGAAAGAGTAGAGATGAGACAAACATAAAGGTCATTGTTGGGCCAGGCATGGTGGGACATGCCTGTAATCCTAGTACTCAGAAGGCTGAGTCAAGAGAATCAACAAGAGTTCAAGGTCATCCTCCACTATATACACATACTAAGACCGTATCTTCAACCCCCACCAAAGTCATTCTTAGGACAATAATTGAGATAATCCAAAACTTTAACTGCTAGAGAAGTAGAAAGTAAAACAAGTTTGTTCTCTCAGAAATCAAAGAAAAATATTTCTAATGTAATTTAAAATTATTTTATTACAATTAATGTATATTATATGAATTAAGGAGAGCCAATGTGATATTTTGTTTTAAACCCTATTATATTTATCTGACACATAAATTTGTCAGAATTTGCAATACTTCTTTCAAAGCTACACACAATATAGGATATACAAGTTTATTTAACTAGTTTGTCTAGATTGCTTCTAACTTTTTGCCGTCACAAACAAGGGTACACTGAACATTACTGTGTTAAAGGTTTGAACATTCTTGATTATTTTCTGAGGAAAAATACCTAGAGGTGCTAGGTATTTTCATATGTAAATGGCTTATCAAAAGATTTTTTTTGTCTTTTTGAAATGAAATTCCACTGTGCAGTTCAGGCTGGCCTAGAACTCATTTTGTAGCCCAGGCTGGACTTGAACTCACAGCAATCCTTCTGCCTCAGACTCCCAAGTGCTGGGATTATAGTTGTGCATCACCATGCATGACCCAAAAAGACTTTATTAATTTAAATTATTATTACTATATGAATAGGCCCAACTCTGGTAGTTTCATCAAATGAAAATGATGAGTCTGTGTGTGTGTACGTGTGTGTGTGTGATACTGAGGAATGAATCAGGGCCTCGGCACTAAGATACACCCCCAGTATACTTCCTTTACACCCTTAGAAATTGTTTAATTTTATAAATTTTTTTTTTGAAACAGGGTCTCACTATGCAATTCAGCGTGGCTGTGAACTCAATATCTAACCCAGGCTGGCCTTGAAATCACAGAAATTCTCCTGTCCAGGGTCCTGAGTGCTGGGAAGAAATTTTTAAATTTTATAACAAGGTCTTGTTAATTGCTAAGTTGCCCAGACTTTGTGCAAATTTGCAATCCTCCTGCCTCAGCCTCCCAGAAGGCTGTAATTATAGACATGTACTACTATGCACAGCTGGTTTTGTTTTTGTTTTTGTTTTTTTAACCTTACAATGTTTGATATATGCTAATTTTATAATCTTCCCCTTTCTTAATAAATTCTAGAAATTTCCAGTTGATTTTCTCACATTTAGCAATTTTTAAATTAAACATAAATAAAAAGAGAGTAAAATTTTTTCATGAATTGTCCAAGCTGAGAAAAAAACAATAAAATAAGTTTTTTACTCACAGTAATAATAAAGAAGTATTCTTCTTTAACAAGATTAAGATTCACACAGAAAGTACATCTAGAACACTCACCATAAAGAAGCAGGAGAAAGAAAAGAGGCAGGAGACACTTAGAGATGGAGTGCTGTGTCTACTAATGAAGACTGAAAGGGTAGTTCTAATGTGAACAATATGAAATGTAAATACACACTGTAATAAAAAGGATGAGAAATTAATGTATTCTGCTAAAAAGTTACAGAAGGGTATGCGTAGGAAACAGAGCATGCTATGCTTATCCTGTTCCTGCAGATGTGTGTGACTGTGTACTTACAACAAGGGTCTACGCTCCTGTCCAAAATCAGCTTCATAGTAGCCATCTCTGCAGTCTTTTCCAACTAAGTCATGAGGGTGAGGCTTATATGGGTCATTCTTTGTTACTAACGTAATTCTCACTTTTCCTTTTCCATAATAGTTCATAATCTGAAAAAAGAGTAAATACATGATCCATAAATATACCCATTAACAACCATCTACTAAATTAGAGTTCAGTTTATAATATAGTTGTCATCGGATTAAAAAAAGTTCAACTGACTGCATTTGAGATGAAGCCTTCCAGATAACACCAGTAGGGCAAAACTTACCTGTTGACACCTGGATATATCATTTTCTACCCTAATTTCAACTGGTCATGTCATCGGACTCTGCTTATTTTCCTTCTAAGACAAGTAAAACTATACCACAAGTTTTATTACAGAACATAAGTAAATACTCGAGTATCATATACCTAAGTGCCTTGTTCTTAGATGTGCTGTCATACCATAAACATTCCTCAAAATACATACATTTAAGCCACACTGAAAATAACAGTATGTAAGTATGACTTTTACTAAACGTGATACTTCACAAGAATATATGCTAATCAGGAAGCATATAAAGTGTTCACTGTACAACAAGCAATAAAGCAAGCTGAATTTAAGAAGATTAAGGTTCACACAGAAAGTACATCTAGAACACTCACCATAAAGAGGCAGAAAAAAAAAAAAGAGGCAGGAGACACTTAAGAGATGGAGAAGAACTACTGCTTACTTCTGAAGCTAGCAAATTTGACAGAAAAGCAAGAAATATAAAAACCAGCATAATAGAAAGGGAGGTAAATAGTTAAACAAGAATGGGTAGCTTTCAGGTAAGGGGCACTAAAAATCCAAAATTCTAAATTTAGACATAATGTGAACAGTACCCAGGAAGTATTTGCTGTCTTTCTGAATGAAAGAGAAGGTAAGCACTCAAGACTGTAAGAAAGGCTGATTTAGATATTACTCATACCAGAAGGAATATGGAGGACTTACTGGAATGCTAAGGATGCAGATCTTATGAATATTTTAAAGACATATAAACAAGTTATGTAGTAGAGTTAAAAATGACTCAAAGGATTAGAAGAACAAAATTTTTAAAATTCCTTTTTATTACACCTCACCCATTTTAACACTTAAATAAAAAGACTTAGATGTCAAAATGTGACTTGTCAAAAATGTTACTGAAAAATTGGAATCTGGGCTGGGTGTGGTAGTACATGCCTGTAATCCCAGTATTCAAGAGGCTGAGGCAGGAGGATCACTGTGAGTTCAAGGACAGCCTGACTCTGCCTCAAAAACAAAACAAAAATACAAATTTGGTCATTACATGAGAGCAAAAAGCTCTGATGTACTACTGCACAATATTATGGTCATAGATAACAACAATGTACTACACATTTCAAAAAGCTAAAAGAAAGGGCTTTGACCGTTTCACCATAAAGAAATTACAAATGTTTTTGGAGATAAATATGTTAATTTAAACACCATGCAACATATATATGTATCAAACATTACTGTATCCAATTATGTGTAATTTTCACATTTTATGTATTAATTTAAAATAAAAATAGGAATTTGGTATTAAATACATAATTTTGCCTTAAACTCTAATTGAGCAAATCTCTAAATTCAACAGTGTACTTTGTAAATAATCTAGTTCTAAAAGTGAATTAAGATCTACTGATGAAAGATGATATGCACCATTTTTCAAAATCCTGTTTGCTATTAGGCTTTTTTTTTTTTTGGTTTGTTTTGATGTTTTGAGACAGCATCTCCTTATTTTGCCTAGTTTCAACCTTCTGGACTCAAGCAATCCTCCTGCCTCAGTCTCCTGAGTAGCTGGGGACTGCTACAGGTACATACTACTGCATCCATCTCAGTATAAGTTTTTAAACTAGCATTGAAGGTATTAATAAAAAAGGCAAGTAATACACAGCTTATAAATTATAAATTTAGTATAGCTTATATTTACTAAAATCAGCTCTAATCAAAAACTTCTAAATTTGTTAACATGAAAAAGTTAAATTTAAAAAGTTAAGATATCTTAAGAATGATGTCAATGACCCAAAGGATTTGTGCTAGGCATTAAAAGTGAGGAAAAAGGGAGGGAAATAATCTTGTCCACTGGCCCTAAACTAAGAAACTGCAGGAAAAAACAATTCTGATTAAGTGCTCAAATCCATGTTTTAATCTAGTCAATAATTTCTGTTACCTTGTTATGTAAGAATGTCTTTCCTCATTACCTGTTTTGTGTTCCAGGAAAGGAATAATGATCTAAAAACTGCCAAAGTACAGTAAGTACTGCGAATCACTCTATTAATACACGAACAGTAATGTATTAGCAAGGAAGATTCCGTATGATATTTAAGAAATGATCCTGCACATCTACCTAATACAGGTAAATTAAAAAGAAGAAAAGAAAAAGACTACAGAGATGACTGTGAACCAAGTGAGGCTCACTATGACTTCTACAGCTAACAGTGAGGCAGACACAGGAGTGGGGCCTGTTACCTGGATAGATGGGTACGTGCGGTTGTCCTCTGTGCTGTGCTCCCCTGGAATGCTGCCTGCTGATCGCCCTTCACATTTGTATCTGAACCGCATTCCCCTCTGCCTGGGTTGTTCAATTATCTCAACATATGGGCTATACCCACCTGAAAGGGTAAAAAGGGAAGTGGCAGTGAGATTAGAATACCAATATGATTGAGTTTAATACTTTTAATTTTAAAAAACTTCAAAGTTTGAAATACTTTTAAACTTACAGAAAAATTGTGACAATAGCACAGATCCTATATATTCTTTCTACTTTTTCATTTTATATTAGTTTGGAAGGTTTGCTATGATTAGCAAATCAGTATTTTTTGATGTCCCTCTATGTTTTCAACATTTGTTTACAAAAATGTTCAAACTTTTTAAGAGACCAGTGATAACCTACGTACTCATTACCTAGCTTCAATAATTTTGCCAAATTTACTTTATCCACGTATGTATTTATATTTCTACATGTACCTTTTTCCAGGAACCATTAAATGTAAATTATAAGATGTTATCCTAGTTGTTGCAGCACAATATCCTAGAAAAGGATATGTCCTTCTATATGACAAAAATAAAAACAGCAACCCCTACAGTGTCATTCATCAGCTAGTGTGAATTCATATTCTCCTCATTATTTTTTTTAAAGATATAAAGCTTTCTGCTTTCCTTTTTTCTCATATATTTAACTAGTGCATATCACTTTTACAAAATATTGGGAATTCTGAGCTGGGGGCTCATGCCTGTAATCCCAGCACTTGGGAGGCTGAGGCAGGAGTATTGTGAGTTTGAGACCAGCCTGGGCTACAAAGTGAGCTCAAGGCCAGTCTGAACTGCATAGAGAGACCCTGCGTCAAAAAGACAAAAAAAAAAAAAAAAAAAAAAAAAAAAAAAAAAAAAAAAAAAAAAAAAAAAAAAAAAAAAAAAAAAAAAAAAAAAAAAAAAAAAAAGAAAGAAAGAAAGAAAGAAAGAAAGAAAGAAAATATTTGGAATTCTGTTTTTTTTTTAAACAGCAGACTAAAACCAAGATTTAATCTTCCAACATGAATCAGATTTAAATATAACTATTCAAGATTGGATGAGAGATCTTTTCCTCAAATTAAGCTCCTATGTAATGTTAACACAAGTCATTCAAATCACACTGACTTATTAGTGTTTTACAGCTTAATATCTACAGCTAACGTCTGTAAGATGTTCTGAGATAATGCTTTACATATGAGACCAAGCAGAAGGGTTTTCCCCAAGATTCCCCCAAAAGGGTGAATAAGGTAATATTCAGAAATATACTACATTTCAAAAGTGAGGAAAATGTACTTAACTGCTTGAATTTACAAGAGACACTTAGTAGATGAAAAGACCACTCACTGAAAATGAAAATGCATTTAAATTCTTACAGAAGTGTATGTAAGTTTGGAAACTAAAGGACTTTAAAACAGGCTCAAAAGAATTTTTAATCAATCTAAACCTTTTCTAAAATATCACACACAATGAAGGAAAGAGAAAATAATTTCTTTGTATAACAAATATAATTCACAACATGTACCCTCAAGTTGAATGCCTGATACACATAACTACATAAATGACTTTCAAAATAATCAGGCTGTGAGTTTGATTCCCAGCTCCAAAAAAAAAAAAAAAAGTAATCATCAGGATGAATGTAATGAGTGGGACCAAAAGAGTGCACACACACTGTTTAATTCCATTTATATGAAACTCTACAATACATAAACCATACTACAATGAAAGAAAGTAGATCACCAGCTACTAAAACAGAGGTACGGGCTAGATGGGAAAGTCTGGGTAATGATGGATACATTCATTATTTTGATTGAGGTGATGATTTACATCATCTATGTATGTCAAAACTTACCACATCACATATTTCAAACATGTAATTTGTTATAAGTTATACATCAAGAAAGTTGTTTAAAATTTATGCATCTTTGTTTCTTCTTACCTAAGTCATGCAAACAAAAGCTCAGTAGACAATTGTGCAATGTGTTTTTATTTCAGGATGTAAAGATGTCTTCCATTTAAAAAACAAAAAAGCCTCCCTCAGTCCATTAGTGATTTCTTAATTCCCACAATTACAAATTCATTTCACTGACTAAACTTATCTTGTTAGAATGAAACCAGTCTAAAAGATTGAGTGTTACTAGTGCAATATGAGAGCCAGTCTTCTGGATCCCACCCAACCACTTCTTAACCACAAGACCCTAGAAATGTTATTAAAATCTTTGCCTCCTCTGTAAAATGGGCATGATGATGACAGCAACAGCACTAACTCATAGTATTGTGAGGATTAGATACAGCATTGCATGTTAAATTCTTACCAAGTAGTGTGCATAGAACAGGTAATCAATAAATAATATCTATGATTATTTTGGATGATTTCTTTAAGACAATACATCAACATTATCACTGTCACAACTGCTATGCTAAGTGACTTTATAGACTCATGAGACAAACACCATAAATTATTGGATTACAAATGGGAGGAAAGCACTAACAAAATTCTGCAGAAAATGATAAGAGCAAGAATCAGGAATGCTTAATTACATCAGAAGGGGAAAAGGTAAAGAAAACCATGGGGAAAGAGAAAAATGAAAAAAGGCATTCTAGGGAAAGGGAGAAATGTGTCCACAGAAGGGTGTACTTAAGATCACCAATGGGTGGGGGGAAGCCAGGCGTGGTGGCTCACGCCTGTAATCCCAGCACTAGTGAGGCTAAGGCAGGAGGATCTTTACGAGTTCGAGACCAGCCTAGGCTACAAAGTGAGCTCAAGGCCAGCCTGAACTACACAGAGACCCTGTCTCAAAAAGATAAAAAAAAAAAAAAAAAAAAAAAAAAAATCACCAATGGAAATGGAGTACGTTTCCACTCTTGCAGAACCAAAAATCCAAGTACATGTAGTGATAAAGATTTCACCGTATGTGTGACAAGGAATCAATATTTTCATGCAGGGAAATAAAATAATTAGATTGGCATTCTAGGTTAAGAATTCTGGTGGAAAGCTGGGCATGATGGAGCATGCTTATAACCCCAGGACTTAGGAGGGAGGCTGAGGCAGGAAGACTGCCATAAATTTGAGGCCACCTTGAACTACATAGTGAGTTCAAGGCCAGCCTTAGCTACACAGCAAGATCCTGTCCTAAAAAAAAAAAAAAATTAAAAGATTTCTGGTGGCAGAAGACAGATTAAAGAGAGAAAGCAAGGTAATCAGTGTAGAGACTACTGTAATAAAATAATCCTGTCTTGTGTTTGAATCTACCTCACTATTTGTTTAAAAGACAAAGAAGGGCCAGGTGAGGTGGTGACATGCCTGCTAGTAACCTCAGCTATTTGGCAGGCTGAGGCAGGAGAACTGCAAGTGTGAAAGCAGCCTGGGCAATTTAGCAAGAACCTGTCTCAAAATACACTAAAAAAGGATTGGGTATGTAGGTGAGTGATACAGCACTTGCTTAGCCTGGGTTCAAGCTCAGAACTGAGGGGAAAAAAAGGTAGAGGCAATGCAGTATCATAAAGAGACGAGAATAATGGTATAGCTGAGGAAAGAGGCAACTTTAAAAGACTTCTAGGTAGAAGACTTCAATGGAAAAGTAGAAACAAATACATCAAATAGAGAAAACTGATGAACCACTATCATCAGGGAAGCAAGAGGAAATAACAAGGATAGGAGAAAAGAAATCTTACTACGGGCTCCATATTTCCATTAACTATACAAATCCACTCCACTCCACTGTCCGACCTAGAAAACCCTCAGAGCGGCAGCAGGGCTGGGAGTCTAGCTCAGCAGTAAAGTGTGTTCTTATGGAAGTTATTTCCCCCTGGCAGAATGTATAAAAAGCCAGGGAACATCTGACTTCAACCTCATGAAGTTCATAATACTTATTTGAATTTTACTGAAAAATAAAGCATGCAGGTAAGTATTTCACAATTCACATATATTTATATACTGCAGTATTTTAAATTCACATTTCAATTTCCCATTTCAAATATTTCACATCTTTTTATATCCCTGTAGGAGTATTTAAGAAAATGCCTATTTTTCTCTCAAAGGCTGTTAAAATTAACAATATTTTTAAAAAAATCAACAGGATTTTTTCAGTGACAATTTATGTGGTTAAACTAAAGGTCAAATAAATCCCTGCCCACTATTAATTTTAAAAGTGTCTTGATAGGAAATTGATAAGGAATGACATCATTAATGGTACGTGGTTAACTTTTGGAGGAGTATAAATAAAATGCTAGATTCACTGTGAGCATTCATAATGAGCAGTCAACTATTTCACTGTTTACATTAGAGATTGTGTTTATGAAATCTATTGACAAAAGAATGGAAAAGCAATTGTTGAAAAGATTAAATGAAATAGTTTTAAAATAGTAAAAATGAGATAAATACCAGTTGTCATATTATATCACATACTGTGAAATTCTTGAAACACTTTTCCTCTTGCAGAAGCTCCTAAGTGGTAAAAAAAATCTCACTAACAACCATGTAACAGAATTTACTATAGTAATATAAATTTTTCCAGCTTGAAATAACCTCCTTTCTCATTTATTTGTGTTTTAGCAACTATTTCAAGTAACTTTAAGTTAGGAAAGACTTGCTATTATATTTGTGTGAGCTACTGGAAGGCAGAGATTGTGCCATTCACCAGTGACCTCTAAATACGCAGTAATTAAATACTGCATCTATTGGGTGAATGATTAAAAACCTAATAATGTTTTGTTTGTGAATTATTCAGAAATTAAAGAACTATATTAATGACTGACTCTTCCTTATTGGATTCTAGTATGGTAGAAAAAATAGTACTCTACAGGTATTAGAATCACTACATTTTCATGTTTTTTGATAACCATTCATATTCTGATGTATTTGTATTTATTGTCTTAAAAAACTTCCTTGTTATAAATCATTTACTTCATGTGTCAGTATAATACACGTTATCTCCTTCCTTAGTACTGTTTTGTAGTTTCATTTTTTTCTGAAAACAAAAAGTGCTGAGATGTACTCATCTATGTGTAAAAAGGTAAAATACAAATCAGGAAATTGTTAGAAAAAGGAATACTCAACCAATATTACTGAAAGTCACTACAGTTTTAAAAAGTACTGAAATGCCTTTAAAATTGGTTCTAAATGTTTTGATTTCTGTATATTTCTTTAACCAATACTTTGCATAGGTAGGATTGATCTGTATATTTTAAACAGTATTTTAAAATGCTAAGACAGACCAGAATAACATTTGAAATATAGCCAAGATGTCTGCAGATATGTTTATGATTTTATTTGCTCCTAGGCAAAAAGAGTGCTTTTTAAACATTTTGTGGTTCTAGAACAAAGTACAACTTTTTAAGATTAAAAAAGTATAAAATGAATCAGCCAATAGAAACAGACACATTCATTAAAATCTTAACCCTAAGCTAGGAACCAGCATTAAGTGTACAATAAAAATGTTAATTACGTATAATAATTATTTTTTTACTTAAAAAATTTTTTGAGACCAGAAACACAATGTAATTCAGGCTGGCCTGGCACTCACTATGTATGTAGTCCAGGAGGGCCTTGAACTCACCGTGACCCTCTTGCCTCAGCCTCCCAAGTGCTGATCACAGGTGTGCATCACCACACCAGGAACATACAGTAATTTTTAAATGGTTTTAAAAGCACTTGTACCTACTTCTCATTTGATCCTCCTAACTTCAGTCTTCATAAAAACTGAACAGAAATTATCATCCCATTTTATAGATGATAAAGTTATAGTTCAAAATTATAGGAAGTATTGAAAAAAAGAAATCATGAATGACATTAGTGGCTATGGCATCTGGGGTTCCAGTATGTCAAATTAAAAAAAAGGCATAAAAACAGCTAGGAGTAAAATCATAACAGCTGATACAAGACATAAAACCTACAATATAAAATAAAAGCAACCTAGTTTAAGACAAAAATGCATCTTATATAGGTAATTGAGTATTTAGACATAGTGAAATTCTTAGATAAAAGCAATATACATCAGAACCATATATGTAGCTTTTCCAAATCATAGAACAGTTTTGACCTCATTGAAGATTTGAAGAGACAGGGAACTCAAGGAAAAAGCCCAGAAACATATTTCTGAAAAAGTCTTCCAAGTTAGTCTAACACATTGCTGATTAAGAACCACTGTCCTAAAACATGAAAAAGTGGAAACAATAATGCATGTATCTAGACAAGCAGCCCAAAGTTCAGGTCCAAGTATGGATTGGGCCATGTATAAAACAGGTAAAACAATTCTGACTAGTTGTAAGTCCTTTTTCCCTATCATTCAAAAAAGCGTATTTAAATACAAACAAGGAAAAATAAAAGTGTTCAATTGATGTAATTTATTTTAAAAACAAATCCCTTACAAAAATAAAATTTTAACCATTATCAGCAATGTGTTTGTTACCATACAGCACACAAATGACTGGGATGCCAATGTGTTAACATCACAGTTGAAAAAAATAAAAATAAAAACCATCACAGTTGAGAAGAGCAAACTAGAGTGCACCTCCCTTACAAAGGTGCTGAGTAATACATTTTGCCTGAGACCAAAAGGAGCAAAGGAAGCTAATAACACACATTTTTCCAAAAACTGTCACTTCAGACAAGAAGAAAATAAGGTCTATTCTTTTTTTATTCTAACCAGGTCTACAAAGTACATCTGATACATTTCAATAAGCTGATTTGCAACTGAGTAGGCATTAAGAATCCAAGTAATGGAATTTTCAAATGAATAGTCAACTGATATATGCAGCACAAGGTACATAAAAAATATAAAACATTTTGTAAACTCAGATTCTATTGCCATGGAGGCAGGAGAAAATCAAATCTTTTTATGGGCTAGCATGAAAAGGCAGAGAAATATTTAAAATCTATACTAGATTATATGGACATTTAAATGCAAAATACATGTCAAGACCACATCATCACCATTAAACTTGCCAGACTTAGAAATAAAATTACAGGAGGCCCAGTTAAATATGAATTTTAAATAAACTTTGTTTTAAAGTGTAAGGTAAGCTATGAATATTTGGGTCATGTGCATACAAACACAATCATGTGCAGAGAATATAGATGGGAGACAGTTGGAACAAAAGAACATTCTAAGTGTTTACGAAAAATTCTAAATATGCTGTAAATGTTTCAATTTATGATTCATTATCTGACTTCTAGTCACTTCATTCAGTTGTTCTATCATACACCGCTTTAATTTTTGATACCACTGTTAACTTTTGATGTCTAACATTTCTGAAATCAATTCATGTATGCACGCAGTCTTATACTTTAAAAAAAAGGAGTTATGTCTTTAGTTATCCATTCCTAACTTCCAGCTCTATTATTAGAGTAAATTGTATCACACTTACATCCATTTTTTTCCTCTTTCTCAAGAGAAAAAAAAATGGTTCTCTTTAAATTCACACTACAAAGATCTGGTAAGCAAGAAATTGTTTTATTTCTTCATGTACTTATTAGTGACATAGCAAAATAATACTAAAGAAGTAAATAAAAATAAATTTTAAAACATATTTCATCTAAGACTATTATTGGCAACCACAGCTGTGTGCCATGTAAGGACATTTTACTCTTTTTACTAAACAATAAGTTTTCAATTTAGTCATAAAACGTTTCAACATTAAATAAGATAGAACCATAAATTATACAAAAGTAATTACTTTCATCCTTGAGTTCCACAGAGGCTTGGGAATTTTTTCATCATTGTGCCTATCTAAAGTCAAGGTGTAGTATTTTTTAAGGGCCATGAAAAACTGTTTAATAGCTGGACTATTAAATCCTAAATAAGCTGCTAATTTATCTGAACAAATCTAGAATCATTACATGAAGCCCCTATTTCTATGGGGCTGATAAAATTTTGCTTATAAGATGAAGATCTGTGTTACTTTTACGTGATAGCCATTACTTAACTACACATATCTATTTTCATATGACAACCGGTGATAAATGAAACAATATGCTTATATGCTTAGTAATCAATAAAAATAGTTTTGAAGTTTTAATACTATCAATTAAGAAAAGTATACCCGGATTCATTTTTTTTTTTTGGCCTGGTGGTTTTAAATAACTGAATTACAATTTAAATAACTTGCTATATTTTAAATAGCCTCATTTAATACAGCGGGAGAAAAAAACAAAAACGAAAATAATAATCACCCTACAACTTTCAGACCTTTAATTTTTTCCATTCATTTTTCCTCCACTAGGGAATCAGTATTAACAGCACAAAATACAGTGTCACTGAACAAGTTTAAACAGAATCACATTTTTAGTCTTTTGGGTCTTTACAGTACAGTAATTTTTCTCTTTTGAAAAAAATTTTAAATATTACATTCAGGTAATTTATTAATAAGACCTAGTAAACACCCAAGGGATGATCTTGTTTTACTTCTACTAAAGTTCGCCATTTTTTCTTCTTTCATGCAAAATATTTTTGATAAACAATAACCAAATAACTAACGTTCATACTTTTAATCTAAGTGTGATGAATTTATGATTTACGAGATTATCTGAAAGTCGGGAGTTATGCAGATGGGTAAAGGGAAAGTTAAAATATTTCAAACTACATTTGTTTTCTCACATGAAAACCACAGACAAACTGAAATCAAATGTCATGTGAAACACCCCGATTTCCTTTTCAGCCTATAGCGGTAGCTATAGCACTGTTCTGCTCAGCCCTTTAAAGAGGTTCTTCATGCTTTCTACTTCCTCTTCTCTACCAAACATCAACCTGCTACTGCCGATCATGAAGGAGGCAGAAGAGAGGACGCGGGTCCAGCATAAACAACCCCCCTCTTCAGCGTATTACTACAAACTTAACGTATACTTGGAGCGCCCAGCCTTCTCCAGCTGCTATCTCAGCCTGGAAAACGCCCCCCAAGCACTTCGCCAACCCAGTCAATTTGATTCACCCGCCGTAGGCTACAGGCAGCCCCATGCCAGGCTGTCTACGAGAGAGACTGCCCTCTTGCTCTGTAAACCTGTTTCCCGGTAAAGCAAGAGATGAAGTATTCACCAACAGAACATAAGTATCGGAATTAAACGTTAAAGTTGCTTTTATTCCTACCTATTATTTTAACGCACAGATGGTCTAAAAATCTTCTTTCTCCTTCATTGCTAACAAGAAAAGAAGATTCGATGTTTCTACTAGGTAAAACTAGAAAAGCGTGCGCTTCGGTTTACAGTAAAAAGTATCCACTTTGTTTTCCCTTAAGGCCTGTTAAAATATGCCTGAGGACTTCTAGAATTGAGCCACATTTTGTACAACTGTCTGCACAAAAGCGATCACCTACTGGCCCTGGGTGAAATCAAAATTTTTAAAAGGTGAGAGCTCGTCAGAAGGTTCCTCATTCTTGTCTCAAAATATGAAACCACCGTTTCTATACAACTCAGTAGTACAGTAAGAGAACTCTTCGCTCTCCTTTAGATTATTACTCCACTAATCCTTAAAAAAAAATTAGGTTGCTGGGAATTTCTAAAGTTCCAGCTATTATATTGGAATCAGATTACAGAGCGTGGCTTTGATTTCGCACGCAAACCCGACACAGCTTAACGTTTCAAAAGCCTGACAATTTGCCAACAAGGTGATCTGAAGGCCAGAATGCACCGCGCCCCGAACTGAGCACCCGAAAGTCAGCGCCGCGAGACCCTCAGATCGGCCCCTTCGCGTCCCGCCCGACCCCACTCACCCGAGGCCATGGCTGCTCACTCCGCGCCGCCAGCCCGCGGCTCCCACAGCCGACCGCCGTCCGTCAGGCGTCCGTCAGGAGGCCAGGGGACCTCTGCCGGCGGGACCCCCAGTCCTCCTGACCACCCCCGGAGCCTCCTCCTCCTTCCCGCCCTCCCGGCTTTGCGGCTCGCACCTTCCCACCCCCTGAATTCTCGCGCTTCAGGTCACCAATGTCGCCAGTCCAGGCTGCAGCAGCCAGCGGCAGGCACTGGGCGGGGCGAGAGCCAAGCGTCCGAGCGGCTCAGAGGCTGGCAGCCCGGCGGCCCGGGGATTTCCCGCAGCTGACGTAGGCGCCCTCACCGCCCCCCCACCTCTCCCCGGGGGCGGGGGGCGGGGCATTCGGAGGAAGCCGCAGAGGGCGCCCACGCCGCGCCCTCGCCCCGCCCCTGCCCCGCCCGGCGCGTGCGTCTTGGAGCCGCCGCGCGCCGAGGTCGAGGGCGAGGGGGCAGCCGCAAGGTGACGCTGCGAGCGTGAGAAGGCCGCGCGCGGGCTCCGGAGAAATCCCCCTCCTCCGGGTGCTCTTCGGAGCGTGACTTAAAGTTCATGAGCCGGTGGGCGGTGCGGTGACGTCGGGAGGGCCGGCCGCCCGGCAGCACCTGGAGGCGGGCCGAGCCGGGAGCGGGCCGGCCTCTGGGCTCGAGGGAGGGCCTGGGGTTTTCGATAGGTGGTTCCCCCCTTTCCCGATTTCGCACATGCAAATCGGCGCCCCCGCGCCGGGACGCAACGGAGCGCGGGCGTCCCAGTGCGCCCTGGAGGGGAAGTGCGGAAGCGACGGTCGGCAGTCGCCTGAGTTCGTCTCTGATTCGTGTGTTTGCATATGGGGACCCCGTAGTCTGATTTTCCCTGTTTATATTGCGAAGGCTTGGTTAACTTTACGCATTTTATGTACGAAAACCTTTAAAACTAAGAAGGTCTTCACTTCGAGTCCGGTGCCTCGTCATTATGCAGTGTAAGTGGACGCTATTCTGAGATTTGACTGATACCCACCAGGAAAGGGGAAGAGGAGCGAGTATAACTGTGACCTTGGCTTGCTAAGGCTTGTTCACTCTGTGATGTATAGTTATCCTCATTTATAGATGAATTAATCGGGGTTTGATGTTGAATAAATGGTCTCTATTTCAGAATGATTACCAACAGAGAAAAACCTTATTTAAACTCAGGGTGGTCTGGTTCCAAAGCTCCGTGATTTTTTTCCCCGTCTCTTACGTGTCCACAATAATTGCAGTAGTGGGAGTGGGGCGATGGAGAATCAGCCTGCCTTATAAATGCCCAAAACTAGAGGAACCTTGTGAAAAAATTAAAAATGAATCTGCCAGTCCCAAAATACGTTCTACAAAATGTACACTGTGCAAAAAAAAATGTATTATTAGGGAAATATTAAACCATACTGCGGTGCACACATCACAGGCAATTCACTAGATTCCTAAGTAAAAAAACAAACAAAAAAACACCCCTTCAGACAACCAGGTACGTACAATCCTATTTGCTTCCCATTGATTATCCCAAGAAAAAATAATGGAAAACCAAGAGCCAAGGCTTAAACCCCCACTGATTTTTTAAAAGGGTTTGTGCAAGGGGAAGGAAGAAAATTTTCCCCCCAAGGGGTTAGTCTGATACTATTCACTGAACAACTATATTCTTTGCCTTTCTAAATTCCATCCTATGTATGCTAGCTGAACACCCTAGAAATGTCTTCAATATTCTATGTCCTACATGAAAGACAACAAACATTGCTAGCATATAAGACCATTTAAAATACTGTTAAAACATTATTTCCATAAAGAAAAAGCTTGAGGATAGAAAGGGAAGGAGACGATGCTCTGAGGAAGTGACATTGCTGGTGAGTTGGCATTTGAAGAAAGATTCAAGGGAAGGAACATTCCAGCCAGAGGAATGGCAAGCAGCAAGTCTTTGAGATAGGGAAGAGCTTATTTGAGGAACTGAAAAAAGATCAGTTGAACGAGGTTAAAGAGGTAAGCAGGGGCCAGGTCATGAAGGCCCTTGTAGGTCATGATACAAAAGATAGGATTTTATTTTAGTTGCACGTGGGACACTGTTGGAAAATTTTATGCACATAATCCATGTATGAATACATTTTGAGATGTATTCTGGCTTTTACTGTATGCTAACTAGGGAAAAGAGTAAAGGCGGGTCAGTTAGGAGGCTGGTGCAGTAATCTAAGTGAGAGGTGGTTTGGATTTGTGTTTTAGCAGAGGAAATAGTAGAAAGAGATCAAATGTTTTGATGACAGAAAGACTTGATGAAAAAGTGAAAAAAGAAATAACCTTAGCAGGGAGCAGTGGTGCACACCTATCATCCCTGCACTTAGAGGCTGAGGCAGAAGGCTTGCAAGTTTGAACCAAGCCTGGACAATTTAGACTTGTGTCTCAGAAAAGGGGCAGAGGCAAGCATGGTGACACATGCCTGTAATCCCAGCACTTGGGAGGTAGAGGCAGAAAGATTGCCAAGAGTGAATTCAAAGCCAGTGTGAGCTAACAGCAAGACATTGTCCTCCCAAAAGGGGGCAGGGACTGGGGCTGTGTATGTAGCTTAGTGCAAAGGTCCTGCATTCAGTCCCCAGCACCCTTTCCAAAAAAAGAAAAAGTGCTAAAAGCTGAATTGAAGCAGGTTGAGAAAAGACTGATGGAAATGTTGAGTTAAACTACCGTTTTGAAGAATGTTAAAGAAAACAGAAATGGAGCAGTAGTTGGAAGAGGATGTGGATTAATACTAGGTTACGGGTTTACACTAAAAAGTTCAATCTCAACAGGGTTCATACAGGGTTTGTTACTTGAGTCACAGTCCAGTGTGGGTTTGATGGCTTTCCTTCAGGGATGTCTAATGACCCAGGTCCCTTCCATAGTATAGCATTAATATGTAGCACCTTAAGGGCTGCTTTGCAAAAGGCAGAGTAGAGGATCACAAATGAGTGATCTGTATGGACCAGGCCTAAAAGTTAATATACACATACCCTGGACACGGACACAGACTGCTTCCATGGAGTTTCCATGGCAAGCCGGAGAAATTACAGTTTGAGAAATGTAACTTAGCTACGTCCCCCGAGACAAAATGGGTATCAGTGAGCACTAGAAGGCTCTGTAGCAGAAGTTTGTTTTTATTTCCAGAAAATGCTATTAAGGCATATTTATATAAAACTAAGATGAACTCAAGTAAAAGAGTTTGCTGATAATGGAAGAAGAGGGGTAAGTGCATGAGTAAAGAAGAGATAAAGTGGACTCCAGAGCATAGGAGATGGGGTTGGCCGTGGCCCAGAATGGAGACACTTCAGTTGTAACAAGAAGGAGGACAGAACAGGGTGGATGCAGGGAACCTGATGATTGGATGGTACGGGGATGAGAGGATCAGTTAAGCTGCTCACCCCCCGGGATGTGTGAAGTTAAATTCACCTGAGAGTAGAGGACAAGGAGGAATAGTAGGTTCAAAGAAGAGAAACTGAATGCAAGGTCTTGAGAATGGCAATTTAGAAGATTTACCTGACTCTACTGAATGCCCATTTGTAACTTGTGGTTATGAAGGTAGTATCAGACTAATAAATGAATTATTTCTGTTATGGTTTTAGAATAGGAATATCAATGGGCAATACTATCCTGAAAAAAAAAGATAGAGCATTAGTAAAATTTAAGAGTGAGACTGTATGGAAACAATGTATAATATCTCTCAACTCTTACACACTCTCTGAGTGTTCATTGACATTATTTTATCAATAGTCTTGGGTCATTTGATCTCCATCTTCCCTAGGGCTTCAGACCTGTATAATCAGTTGTCTGCTGGACACTTCCAATGGAACACCCATAAGCATCCTATATTTAAAATACTTAACATTTCTCCTAAGTTTACTCTTCTAAATTCTCTATGCTGATATCTATGCAGGCACTTGCTAGAAACTTGAGAGTAACTTTGACTTTCTGTCTCACCATCTCCCATTTATTCCAAAACATCCCATTAACATATTATGTTGATTTTACCAATCAAATACAAATCTTTTGTGTACACAAACATGCTGGGGATTGAACCCAGGACCTTGAGCACTCCAAACATGATGCTACCACTGAGCCACACTGCCATTGTCCTTGGTCAAATCTCCATCATACTTCATGTGAACTATAGGAATGGTCTCCTGTTGTGCCTATACTTTTGTCTCTTTTAAAATCCATTCAAAACTATTGCCGTTTGAGTAATGTATGAATGCATGTCAAGTTGTGCCACTTGTGTGCTTTTAAAATCATTGGTTGCTATCATTAATCTTGGATCCAAACTCTTGCATGTGGCCCACGAAATCCTCTATAATCTGGCCACTGCCTCTGCCTTTAGCTTCATCTTGTTTGTGTTATACCTTGTGCTTTATACCTTGTGCACTGCTTCATAATTCATATCAGAGCTGGGGATGTAGCTCAGTGGCACAGCACCTGCCTGGCAGGCACGAGGCCCTGAGTTCAATTTCTGGAGATATGGGTATATATATATATATAGTGCATTTACCCCTCTTCTTCCATTATCAGCAAACTCTTTTACTTGAGTTCATCTTAGTTTTATATAAATATGCCTTAATACCACTTTCTAGAAATAAAAACAAACTTCTGTTACAGAGCCTGCAACCTGAGACCGTATATATACATATATATATGGCATGGCTTTATATAATTCATATCTACTCCAGTTTCTGGTGTGTCTACATTTGTTTCTATCCCTCTGCCTGAATGTTCTTCCTCAGAGACATGCTGGTTCTCTTTGTACTCAATTCTCCTTTCTTCCCACTTTCTTTTCATGTTTGCCAAACTAATCTTAACATTTTTCCTGCCTAAACCTTTTTCCCCCTTTATTTTTCACAGATACTATGTGTGGTTAATCTCTTACACTATTAATTTCATGTTGGCATCTTCTTCCCAGAGAACCCAACTGTAATAATCATATCTATAATATACAAAGAGTGTCTACAAATCCATAAGAAAAGGGTAGAAAATTCAGTTTCTTAGATATGTAAAGGACTCACCTAGGTACTTTACAGAAGGGATAGCAGAATAACTAATAACCATTTAAAAATGTACTCACAATTAGTAATGGCTGGATCTTGGAAACAATGTAAATGCCCATCCACTGAGAAATGGATAAAAAAGATGTGTTTTTTTAATACAATGGAATACCATTCAGCCATAAAGAAGGATAAACTGGAGACTTTTTTTGGGGGGGACTGGGGATTGAATTCATGACCTCACGCTTGCCAGGCAGACACTTATGCCACTGAGCTAAATCCCCACCCTAAGCCATAGACTTTTATAGGTAAATGGTTGCAACCTGAGATCATATTCATAAGTGAAATAAACCAGATGCACATATGCAAATATCATATAGTCTCCCTAGTGTGACAAACTGAAAAAGTAAGATCCAAAATGTACAATGCATATTGTAAAATGGTAAGACAATGTTCAAAAGGAAAGAGAAACTGAAATAGGATAAAGGAGAAAAGAAAAGGAAAAGCAAAAAAAAAAAAAAAAAAAAAAAAAAAAAAAAAAAAAAAAAAAAAAAAAAAAAAAAAAAAAAAAAAAAAAAAAAAAAAAAAAAAAAAAAAAAATATATATATATATATATATATATATATATATATATATATATATACACACACAAGGCAGTTTCTCCTAGTTCATTGAAGAGAAACATTGTGCTAATATCATTTGGACAATTAAATGTCTAGATCTTTACTCAGAGCAACTAATTTAAACATGGCAATATGCAATGTGTTAACCATTGTTACCCTCCTATTGTCTTGTTCTGAAATTTTATTTTTTTCTCTTTAAAATAAACATAAATAGTCACTCAGCCATGGTTGGCCTAGGCATCTTGTGTTGAATAATGCTGGGAAAACTTCAGAGTGACATTGGTTTGGAATCAGACATGGCCATGGAACAGACAGAGATTCTAGGAAAAAAACTTAGAAGTAAGGGAAGTACTGTTTGTTTTCTGGCAAGCAGCCCTTTGGAGATGAGAAAAATAGAAAAGAGAAGCCAGTATCTAGTAAGACTGAAGAGAAGGAAAGGAAGAAACTATTTCCCCCAAAGTTAAAAAAAAAAAAAGGTTAAAAATAGTGCCTGTTTGGCAAGCACAAGGTCCTGAGTTTGATTCCTGCTTTAAAAAAAAAAAAAGCAGGACCTTCTGAAGTTGGCATGAATTTTCCTAAATTCAAAAACACAAAGTAAGAGGAGCCATCTCAGGAAATCATTTCTCTGAAAACTAAAAGTGCAAAAAATAATAAAAGATATCCTTGATAAGAAAGCTGTTTCTCCTAAAACTAAAAAGTGAAGAGCCTTCTGAAGACAGATGTTCCTAAGCTCCCCCACCAAAAAAAAAAAAAAAAAAAACCAAATGTAGACATTTGAGAGAAAAACTTAAGGATTCCCTTATTCTAAAACCAACTTCAACTACAATGAAGCTGCCAGGGAAGAAAGTAATAATGTGGAAGAACAGGGAATACCTGTGGAACAGAAAGATAGTGTTTCTATGATTTTCCCATATGTGAAGAGAGTATGAAGCTTTTCAGAGCTCAAAATGACCTTCCTATTTCCTATACAAACAAGACATTTTGCCATGTCTGTAGTGAGAAGGAATTCATTGTACAGGTACAGACAGCATCTAGGAAGACATTGTCCTTTTGACTGAGGAACTTCAGGGATAGCACCAAGACAGGAAGACAGGCCATGCCTCCCACGTATTCATTCTTGCTCCACAAGGGAATTGCAGTCAAGCAGAGATTTCAGTGATATCACAAGAAACTTGGCAGTGGTTGTTTTTTATGATGGAACTTCCTATGGAGATCAAATGGAAGGAATACTGAATGGAATTGATACCCTCATCAATTCTACCAGGTTATATGAAAGACCACATACTAAGTGACAAACTAGATCTCACCAAATTTAGGCACATTGTGGATGAATTTGATCAGATGTTGGATATATATATATATTTTGTTTTTTGGTACCAGGGATTGAACTCACCACCTTGCGCTTGCAAGGCAGGCGCTTAAGCCACCGAGCTAAATCCCCAGCCCTGGATATATGTTTTGCTGGTTAAGTAGAAGAGATTTTGTGTGGCATTCAAAAAAGATTCTGAAGACAGTCCCAAAATTACTTTTTTCTATAGTTTGCCTGAATTGGGTATTGAGTATTGCTAAAAAGCACATTCAGTCTACATATAAACAGGTGGACCTGATTAATAAAAAGCATTAGAGAACAGCAGTAGTTATGGAGTTGTGGTTCCAGTGTGCTGTGATCATCTGTATGTCATCAGGGATGTATGTAGTGTCATCTTCCATGAAACCAAGAAAGAAGCCCAGGAACTGTCTGTAAAGCATGATACTCGGTCACTAGATGAAGACTTTCCACATAAGCAAGGTGGAACTCACCCTGAAAGGTTTTAGAAATGGTAATTTTGGAGTTTTGGAGACAGAATTGCTGCACTCCTGAGATTGATTTGGCTATACAAAACTCCGTTAAAAGGTGTATCTTCCTACATTCATTGTTCTGGACAGATGGGTAGATGTGGAAGGACAAGGGTTTGTAATTGTTTTTATCAGCACAAGGAAAAATTTTAGATAGCAAAAGTGAAACAAGCAGAAATCAAATTTAAACAAATAGGTGTGTTTGCAAAGGAATAATAAAAGCTTTCAGCAAAGTATCAAGCTTTTAGAGTCTATGCCTTCAATTGCCATTAGCCATTTCAAGCAGTCACCTGAGAAACTGAGCTGGACAGACCCTTATAGCAGCAGCAGCCCATATTTCAGGCACCACAACTATTGACCAGTTATTTAATAAACTCGTGTTTTACAAAATTTTTATTTTAAAGAGAATAAAACTGAGTAACAAAGCCAATAAAAACAACAATGAAAGCGATACAGGAACTTCAAGACGATAGGAAATCAACAAGTTCACCACAGTGTCTCCGGCTCCCCTCAAGATAGCTGTCCACACCATCAGACACAAATCAAACAGAACAAAATCAATCAAAACAAAATAATGGAAGTACCATGGGACCTCAAAACCCGATAACAGGAAATCAACAATGGCCACCATCATATATCTTATCTTTAAAATAGCAGCCCACATCATCAGACCCAATAAAATCAAACAAGACAGTAAAACCAAACCCAACAAAACAATGAGAACAACACAGGAAATCAAAACAAGGTAATAGGAAATTAACAATAGTTACAACCTTCCCTTTTAGATGTTTCCTCCCCTATCACTTTCACCATAGCTATTGTATGTTTTGAATTCCACTAACTCAGTTTTTTATGCTGTAACATGATCTTCACCCTTATGAGTCTAAACCTTTTCACTCATGAGCATTTACCTAAAAGAGCCTTGAAACTATCTAGCTGAGTAGCTTTCCATTGTATAAAAGTACTAAATCTTTCTTATCCATTCTGTGGTTGATAGGCAAGCTACCCCTGCTTTTTTCTGGTTTCCTGTCACATGGAACATTGTTTTTTGTCCTTTGACTTTTGATCTATGAATTTCCTTTCAAATTAAATGTGTTTCTTGTATACATCATATTGATGGATCTTCTTTCTTTCTTTCTTTCTTTCTTTCTTTCTTTCTTTCTTTCTTTCTTTCTTTCTTATCAGTACCAGGGATCAAACTTACGACCACATGCTTGCAAGGCAGGTGCTTATGCTGCTGAGCTAAATCCCAAGGCTGGATCTTATTTCTTGATCCACTCTTCCTGTGTTTCTTTTTATTGGTGAGTTGAGGCCATCTACATGCATTGGCTTGTTTCTGCCATGCTATCCTCCTGCTGTTGACCCCCCAGTTTTCCCCTCCATTCATCTGCCCTGTTTGGTATCATCCTCTGCTGCTGTTCCTGGAACCATGGTCATCTTTATTGCTCTCTAGAATATCCTTCAGCACTCTTTGTAAGATTAGTTTGGTGATCATGAATTCCTTCAGTTGTTCTTTATCATGAAAATATCTTGTTTTTCCATCAATTTTGAAAGACTGTTCTTGCAGGATAGGTGTTGTTAATTTAGGTGTTGATTTGAAACATTTCAGGCTCTTCTTGACTTGATGGTTTGTGTTGACAAGTCTGTTGTGATTCTGATGAGTTTTCCTTGATAGGTGATCTGTTTCTTTTCTCTAACAGTCTTTTCTTGTGCTGAATTTCTGGGATCTTGATTATTATATGTCTGGGTGTAGATTTATTTTGGTTATGGCTATTGGAGTTCTATATGTCTTGCTTATCTGTATTCCAGATCCTTTTCTCGTTTTGGGGAACTTTTCTACTGCTACTTCTGGAAATAGCCTTTTTATGTCATTTGTGTTGATCTCTGCTTTTTCGCCAACACCTATCATTCTGAAATTATTTTTCTTTGCATCATCTTGTAGCCCTTGAATGTTATTTCCTGGGTTATTTTTAAGAGATCTTTCCTTTCACAATTGCTAGCTGCAATCCTGTCTTCAAGGTCTGAAACTCTACCTTCAGTCTCTTTCAAGCAGTTTTGCCAGGTTTCAATGGAGTTTTGAATTTCCTGGATATCTCTTTGAATCTATATCATGCATTGTCATTCCTTCCTATATTGTTCATTAAAGATTTCCATCATTTTCCTATGCTCCTCTTTTTTTTATCTGTCTTCTTTAGGTATGCTCTGCAATTCTTTCATTATGTTTGTGATTTCTTCTTTTACCTGAGATATTCTGATCTGATTACTTTTACAACCTCATGAAGTTGTTTCTTTTCTTCAGTTGCTATCCTTTCAGAGATTTCAGGTGTGTGACTTTCACTTTCTTCTGTGACTATATCTCCCAGGCTTGTTCTATGTGGGCTGGAGGTCTGAGATTGCCTTTTGCTCCTTTGTCTTGACATTTTCCTGGGTTCCTCCCAACAAGCTGGTTGTGGGGTCCCTGGCACTTTCTCTGTTGGCTGCCCCTCCACAGTGTAGGGGAATGAGCCAGGCATCTGGGTTTCTACAAACCCAGATTCCAGGGAAGGCAGTGGGACATGGGGTGGGATTCTCCAGACGCACACAGCTACACTGAGGCTTCCCTGATGGCCATGGGTGTGTGGTGGCAGGGCTGCCACTTCTTTCAGACTGTGTAGCTACACTAGGACTCCCTTAGTGGTGGCAAATGCACAGGGGTCCAGCTATTTCTTCCCTGCCTGCACTGGCTGCTTTCAGGAAGCAAGCATCCTAATGGTGGCTACACACAGGGGTCTGGCTATTTTCTCATGTGTGAATTTTTAAGCATGATCTTGTAGTGCTCAAATGAAATGCCAAACATTGGTTGTGTTTGGAAAGAATTTAAGGAGCAATTGGATGAGGAGATAGATTCCAAAGTAAAAGAAATAAGCTGGGTATGATGGCAACGCCTATAATCGGGAGGCTAGGCCAGGAGAATCACCTCATAAGGAGATCCTGTCTCAAACAAGAAGGAGGAGAAGGAGCAGAGGAAGAAGAAGAGGAAGAGGAAGAGGAAAAAGAGAAAGGGAGAGGGAGGGGGAAGAGGAAGAAGAAAAAGTCTTAAAGGAAGTTGAGTATTTATTTTTATGTCTACTGCAGCAGTCATAGAAATAACGGGGATGGCATGATGGCACATGCCTGTAATCCCAGCACTCAGGAGGCTGGATGCCATAAGCAGAAGGATGCCATGAGTTCAAATACATAGTGAATTCAAAGATGATCTGGACCCCGTCTCAAAAAACAAAAACAAGTATCAGGAGGAATGGCATGATTCATGACACTGGAAGGCCACTTTGGCCACAAAGCAACTGGAGCTAGAAAGGACTGTAGGAAGGATCTGAGGTATCAGGGATCAGCAGGAAGGCAGCCGCAGTTTCAGGGGACAACAGGAAAAAAACAGGCTTCAGGGAACAGCAGAGTAGAAGTGGAAGCTGCAGAGGACAGCAGCCAGGAGGAGCCAACAAAGTTACAGATTTCAAAACAAAGATTAGAGGCAGTGTTTTAGTAAAGCATTAGGTCAGTGATTTGAAATAGATTTTTATATATGGAAGAAAGAAACCTATGGCAACATGAAACTGAATCATACTTTTCACATCAAATTAAAAGCATATTATTCCTTTTTATTGCTTGCCCAGCCTCCATCCATTGCAGAAAGACAGGCTCCATCTAAATTATTTCATTTGATCATTATTGCTTATAATCTTAGTCAGAATTTTATTTTGAAAAGGAGTATGAATTCATTATACTCTTATCTATAGATGACAAAGTAAAATCAAGCATATATCTACCTATAAAAAAATTTGGATCATCACTAGTAAAAAAATTATTTTATTTGATCATTCATTGATTGTAATCTTAAGTTTTTCTTTTGAAAAGAAGTATCAATTCTTTACATTTTTGCCTGTAGATTACAAAGTAAAATCAAGCATATATCACTTACAAAAAGATCCAGAACAGGGGCTGGGGATTTAGCTCATTGGCATAAGCACCTGTCTAGCAAGTGTGAGGTTGTAAGTTTGATCCCTGGTACCAAAAATAAAAAAAAGATCCAGATGTATATCTCCCATATATATGCACACACACATGCATATATAGGATATATATATATATATATATATATATATATATATATATATGGCTAAATACCAAGTTTTGGTGAATATGTGGAACAACTGGAATTCTCTTACATTTGGGGGTACTATAGGACCACAGTCTTGGAAAATTGACATCTTTAAGTAGAGCTAAATATGTATACTCTATGACCCAGTGTACCACTCTTGGTAATATGTTCAAAAGAAATAACTGATCATGTCCAAGAATGTTTAAGCCATTTGTATTCATGTTACCCCAAAATTGCAAACTGTTGAAATATTCATTAACAGTAGTTGAATAAACTGGTGTCATAAAATGAATTTTTTCTGAATAATGAAAAAAATGTACTATTGCCATGGAATAATATGTGTGAGACTTGTAAATGTGATGATAAGTGAAAAAGCTATACATAAATGAATACATACTGTATGAATCCATTTATTCCAAATCAGTGAGGAAGCCTTTACAGATTACCCTGTCTAAGTAGGATGCTGTTTCTCTGTGCAACATAATAAGCAGCAGATTACCTTTCATCTTGTTTACCACATTGAATTACAGGTAGCTGGTCATGTGCCTGACTTGCCTACTGAATTAAACTGCTAAAACCTTTGAAAGCCAGAAATCTCTTGGGTTTTTAATTTTAGTTTTTAAATTTTTGGAATCTCTTGTTCTCAGTGGCTGGCACATACCAGATGCTGTTAGTTGAATGAATTAACCCAATGAGATCAGTACCTTTATTCCTCAGGGCTATTTAGTTTATTGAACAGCACACCATGTGTGTCAAGTGTATTGTACACCTTGCATTTGGATGGCTTTTCTGAGTTTATCAGGAGTATAATGGGTTTTTTGGGAAATTTTGTTGTAATACATCTTTTTAATGACAGCTCGCCTTTTGTTCTTTCAACAACAAAAATGGTACATTTCACTCATTGTCTCTCACTCTCATCTTTTCATATTTTTCTGGAATAATAGACCCAGAAAACATCCATTTGCTAAAATGCCATTATAGAATAACAAAATTTTTAAAGAAGACCTGGGCTAGGAGAGTAGCTCAGTGAGAAAACACTTGCCTAGCATGCATGAGGGCCTGGATTCAGTCCTCAGTATCACAAAAGCAAATGAACAAGAGAAAAAGTAATAGAAGCACAAAGTTCAACTCCTTCCTAAAACTGTAACTATGCCTGCAGAGAGGTGTAATAGCAGTTATATTAAGACACGAACCAAAATTGTAGATTAGTAGCATGAAAGCAAGCGGGGTTACCAGGTTACCAGGTTCCTTTATACTATGTAAAGTCTTAAGCTTTTGCTAATATTGTTGTTTATTTTAAAATTATAATCTAAAAATAGACATGTAAAATATAAAAGATTGGAGAAAAATACACCTGTAATTCTACCTCACCAATATACCACCTATGTGCATGCATGAGTGTATGCAGATATGTTCCTTCCAGAGCTTGTTCATATGCAGGTTTGATTTTTCTTCTATTATTTGATCAAGATGAAATACTAAAGCAGGGAAAGCAAGTCAGCTAATCCCTACCCCTGTGGCGTAAGTATCTAGGGGCAATGATTTAGCATATACTCTCATGTAACTTTTATTGCCTGTTTAGTATAGCTATAATCCTGCATCCTACATATACATACAATTTGGTAGCCTGATTCTTTTTCATTTGGTATTTTTCACATTTTGCCTTGTTGCTACAGATTTTATACTAATCTCTGTAAGGGGCAAATTTGACTAGAGAATAGATATCCTAGGAATTTGTGAACAGTTTCAAGGCTTGTATGTCTCAATCAGTTTAACAATTTCATGTGGCCATAGAGTGGAAAATTGAAAAACATGGGAAGCAATGAGCAAAAGATTGGTTTGAGTTATTGCATAAAAAAGAAAGATCTGTATTTGAGATCCCTAACATAACCAAAACTGAAGACAAGCATAACTTTCATCTAACAATAATGTGTGAAGTAAACTATCAAAATCTCTGTGCTTCAGATTATATTAAGCCTAATTTTAGACATACCAATGAAATATTTTAATTTTTTGAAATTGTAATTTATTTTATTTAACAATCTAGGAAGTTTGCAGCTATCAGCTGTTCCAGTGCTATTTTAGGTGCAATGGGAAATTCGGAAATCTTGATGGAGCTGCTAGTGTGGTGAACCTTGTGAGTAAAATACTTGCAAACTTTTAAAAGCACATGTGAAGGGACCTCTAAAACTAACCTCATTGGTTTTATTTTCAGCAAACTGACTTGGGCCACTCAACATGTCTTGTATTGTTCCTGATGTTAGTGCATGTTCCTTTTTTTTATAATAGATTCATGACTATCAGAAACTTATCAATTTGACCTACATAGCATTGTGGCCTTAACAACCACCATAGGTTTCTCCTTGCCATCCATTATGTTCTTACATAATTCTGTTTGGTTCCTCAAGAACTTTAGTAGTTTCTTGTCCACACCACAGCTGAGTCTCTTCCTACTGTCACAGCTCTTTACTCCAGGGCCACCGCCTACCCCCAGCTGTATGCCACTGTGGATTCTGGGGAAATCCAAGGAGTTACTTCCTCAGGGTCACAGGTGCTTTCTGCACTGTATGGGAGATCAGTGAAGTGTTTTCATTTTCACAATAAACATGCATACCTTTATTTTTATTTAGTGCTTGTTTACTTTATATTGTGTGAACATTTTTAATACATTCTTTGCCTTAAACTTTTGATGTGATCTTAGTCACATTACTTCTCTAAATATTTGTTGGGTGCTGTTTATGTAAATGAAGATTAAACTTAATAAATATTTGTTGAATTTAGCACTAAGTACTTACCACTTGCCATACCCTGTGTTAAGCATGAGTACAAAGAAGAAATTATGTCCTAACCTCAAGGCATAACCCCTAACCTCTAGTGGGGATGTAGACCTGCCATTCCAATGCAAGGTAATTAGTGCCAAAATAGACAGGATAGACTAATGAACTATTTGGTCTCTGTTCATACTTTACTGAGCCCAGAAGACCACCCTTTCTGTCCAACATTCTGTGACACTTTCTCAACTGTGTCTCAGAAATGACTATTTGGGTTCAAAGGCTGAGAGTCCATCATGAATATGGTTCTTGGATATCTTGACTCTGACTTCTTCCTCACTGTGTTTGCAGAACATCAAGCTGATGGTAGCAACAGATGCCATCTTATCTTCTCCAATGTTCTTACTTTCCTGTTTCTTGTACCAAAACTCTTTCATGCTTCTTTAGCCACAAAATTCTCCATACATTAACAAATACTGGAGGAAGGAGATAATAACAATGGCATTTATCCACATTTTCCTAGGATCAAACCCTAGTGAGAACACCCTGATAATCAATGAAAGGAAGCTCATTCTCCCAAAAATATGGAACATGGATAAGAAGTGTAAGACTACAGGTAGGGTTTCTAGTAGGGGAATAATAATGGAGAGGAGAGAAGACTAAATTGTTTGAATTAAGATAGTTGTTTTGATGAATAGATATTTGGGAGACAGAAAAGAGAACTGGATTTCTTTGCACAGTTGTATAAACCATGGTGCCATTCAGTGACGCAAGAGCTCTAGAAAAGGGAAATGTCTCATTTTGTATTAGAGTAAATCCAAATGTTAGAAGATCCACTGCCTATTATTCTTCCTCCACTCTTCTGATAGAATCTTATTTTTGTTTGGGTACTCTGACCTGCTACAAACACTACGTACTTCTCTAAATCAATCATGCTAATCCCATCTTTAAGCCAAAGACTGGTTTAGGAATGGACAAGTGATACAATTCTGGTTAATATATCAAGAGGAGGAAATTTGCTGTAAAGCTTCTGGGATAGTTTTTTGCTATGATTTTTGAATATGCACCCTTCTTCATGTGTTGGAAACCTGATATCCAGTGTGATAATACTAAGAGGTGGAATCCTTAAGAAATGATTAAATCATGAGGCTGGAGCACCCATGGATGAGATTTTAGACCTTTTGAAAGGGCTTGAGGATCATCTTGCACTCCTTCCTTTCTGCCATCTGTCATGTGATCACCCTTGCCAGATGCTAGCTTCCCAAACTATGAGGAAACAAATGTCTGTTCTGTATAAATTCTTCAGTGTCAATTATTTTATTATAATAGGACAGACTATCGCTTCTCAGCCTTTTGGCTAAGATCAAGTGTATAATAGCACAGACTAAGAAGTTTTTTTTTTTCTTTTATTCACATAAAAAGACACCCAATAATTCATTTGGACTTTGCTATGTCTGCATATGACAAATAAGCTATAGAAATTATTTTGAGGCCAAGTTAAAAATAAAGCTAACAAAGTGAAGGTGTTAGAGCATAAAGATCTAGAAAGAAACTGAATTTTGATGGTTAACTGCTGAGTTGAAACTATCCCACCTGAAACTTTGTTATGTGTGATAATAAGTACTCCCTGATGGAAGTGAAAGACCTCTGCAAATGAAAAGTACTGCATTCTGAAAAAGGAAACCAAAGAAGATATCAGAAAATGGAAAAATTTCTGTTTTTGGATAGGCAGAACCAACATAGTCAAAATAGCCATACTTCCAAAATTGAGACAGAGATTTAATGCAATTCTGATCAAAATCCAACAGTATTCTTCACAGAACTGGAGAAAACAAGAATTCACATGGAACCAGAAGAGACCCAGGTAGCAAAAACAGTCCTGAGTAAAAAGAGCCAAGTGGGAGGCATGACAATCCTGGATTTGAAGTAATATTACAAAGCTACTGTAATAAAAACAGCATGGTATTAGCACAAAAACAGACATGAAGATTAGTGGAAAAGCATTAACAAGTGCCAAAACAACCTGAAAATATTAAACTATTTGGTCTTTGACAAAGCTGCCAAAAACACACTGGAGGAAAGATAGCCTCTTTAATAAATGATGTTAGGAAATCTGCCTATCCATGTGCAGAAGATTGAATCTAGACCCATATTTCTCACCATGTACTAAATTAAAATCAAAATGTATCAGAGAAGTAAATGTTAGAATAGAAACAACTTACTGGAAGACAAAATGGGTAAAACTCTAGAAATAGGAATAGGCAAGGATATTCTGAAAAGAATCCCAGCTACATGGGAAGTATAGTGGTACTAAGGGGACTTAGTAAGTAGTACTAAGAATTGACAAGTGGGATCATATCAAAAATAGATAATCGGAAGTAGGGAGCTAGATCCTTCTCAAAGGGGAAAGGGATCAAGAAGTGAAAGAAGAGGGAGAGGAGGAAAAGCAGATATAAAAAAGGAATTAAGATGTGTTATGTGCATGTACAAATAACATGAGGAATGTAAACATTACTGCAAACACATGAAGAGGAAAAGGATCACAAGATGGATAAGTGGGAGAGGGAGGAAGGGAAAGGGGATGATAAAAGGAATTAGGATGCATTATGTGCATGTACATACAGAAAAATAAAAGTAAGATGTATTACATAGTATGTACATTCCTCCACAAGGAATATAAACACACCACGAACATTTACTAATAAAATTATCTGAAGGGGAAAAGTACTCCTTTATGATTTAAACTAGATGAGGTTCCTGTTATTTGAAACCCACAAAATTTAAGAGATTCAGAACTACCCCTTAAAGAGAAAATGTTAGCTGAGTCTGTACTCACCCAGAAATAAGATCTTTGGGACTGGATCCCCTGTGGTCCAACCAATAGCCCTCCACTAATATATGTGTTTCTTTAAACTGGTCATTTAATCCTATCACTATTAAGGCATAGAATTTTAATTTTCACTTCTTATACTTAAGAGTTACTGTGTGCCTACCCTTGCTCAAGACAACTGGCAGAAATAAAACAGCGCCTAGGGCATGATGGAAATTTGACAAAAGCCTTTGAACAGAGCACAGGAAGTAAAAGTCAACCAAACAGGAAGTAGGCAGAGTAGAACAGAGCAGCCGGAAATATTTGGGTCTAATGTAAGATTGTCTATCTATAGAACACAGAAAATACAAAAAAAAAAAAATCAGAACTTAAATCTTTAACTTTTAAACATTAAAAAGGAAGCCACGGGGAGTGGGAAAACAAGAAAGTAACAGGCAGAGAAAAATGTCTCCAACCAGCAGAAGTCTTGCATTGACCAAAAAATGTCTGTATAGGTAGTGGCAGTTTTTAGAACATTTTTGCAAATTCCTCCACCATCTTCCCCTGAAGACATGAATTACATAGCCCTTTGCATCTGGGCCACACTGTGGTGACAGGTTAACCAAAGAACATGGCAGAATTGACTATGTGACTTTCTAGGCTAGGTCATAAAAGGTGGTACAGATTCTTCCTTGTCTGGATCCTGCATTAGAACCTTGATTCAGTGCATGAGAAGCATCACTGCCCCCAAGACTACCATGTTGCAAGGAAGCACAACTAACCTGTGTAGACAGACCACATGTAGAGGCTATCAGATGGGGAAAAGGTGCCCAGCCATCCAAAGCCCTCCCAACGCTTGCTTTCCTATCTTCTGCCTCTGTCTGACTGTAACTACATGAGGGACCCTAACCCAGCACCATGCACTGAATTCCTGAATTCCTGACCCACAGAAACCATAAGAAATCATAAAAGGATTATTGTTTTAAGCCAATAAGCTTTGGGGCAGGTTAATAAGTAGCAATAGAAACTAGAATATTAGTTGAGATATCCTAAATGCTATGGCTTTAATAGGTAGGGAAAGAACCCAAAAGCTCATTAGAAGTCTTTACTATATAACTAGTTACTATGACAAGCAAGGTGAAGTGATTCCCAGTCAGAGGACCTATCACCAAAAAAAAAAAAAAATAATTAATTGGTGGAACTAAGCAAATTTTAAAAAATCTTGATTATGAAAGAATTAGGGGCAGGGAATTTAGCTCAGTACCTGCCTGCAATTGTGAGGTCCTGAGTTCGAGTCCTGACTCGAAAAAATGTTGAAGTAAAAATATTATGAAAAGTTTAAATATCTCTTAAGGGCAATTTGAGTGAGTTTTTTGTTGCTACTTTTTCTTCCTAGTCCATATTACCAACAAACTATGATAGATATTTGGGCTAATTCCTGACATGCTACAACTCAGCAAATAAGGGTTAGTATGCCTGTGAACTGGGTACTTAGGATTTTCAATCATTTAATATTTCTGAAAGGGAAACGTGAATGGAGTCATATCTGTAAGATAAATTTCAGTATGGGAAAGATGGATGTCAGAGATGCCAAAGCCTCCTAAGACACACTGTAGTATTCTTGTCTTAAAGTATCAGAAGGCCAAATTGAGTGGTACACACCTGTAATCCCAGCATTTGGGAAGCTGAAACAGGAGAATGGCTGCAAGTTTGAGGCCAGCTGGCCTACAGAGTGAGTTCAAGGCCGGTCTGAACTACATCGTGAGATGTAGTTATTTGAAACCCACAAAATTTAAGAGATTCTCAAAAAAAAAAAAATAAAGTACTGAAAGAACATTTTAAAAAATTAAGATGATGCAAAAACAACTTAACACATAACATGTTCAGAATAGGTAAATCCAAAAAGACAGAAAGTAGATTTGTGGTTTCCTGGGGCTGCAGGGATATAAAGACTGACTACTCCTGAGTAAAATGAGTATGGGATATGTTTATGGTGTTCTTGAAGATGTTATAAAATTGACTGTGATGATGGTTTCAAAACTGAGTAAACAGATTGAGCATCCTTAGTTCAAATATCTGAAACACAAATTGGTTCTAAATTTGAAGCTGTGAGTACCAATATATTACAAGTGAAAATTCTTATCTGACCTCATGTGATAGGGTACCATCAAAAAACAGGTGAAGTAAAAAGGTTGTATAAAATTACCTAGATTCCATTGCCAAGAAAACTCATTATGTATATACAGATATTTTTAAAAATCCAAAATCCAAAACACTTTTGATCACAAGTGTTATGGATTGAAAACTGGTGGTCAACTTAACGCCAGCTGGATTACATCAGCATGGTGCTGGGCGTAGATGTTCCACCTGAGGAAGGTTGCCAGCATAAATGGAGACATGGAGAAGGAGAAGCTATTCATGTTAGTTGTTTTAAGATAGTGAGTTGTTGTGCGTTCTCGTACGAGTTGCTGTTTGAGCCAATGGTTCTCCTGGAGGAGCTCTGGTCTTCACATCGAGCATTGCTTCCTGGCTCCGGAGGGGAAGACGTGTGCTGCTTGGTCTCCAGGACGAACTGTCACACTGGCTTCCTGGCATGTACTCAACTGTGCTTGTTGGAGGAGGAGCTTGGGGCTTCTGTGTCGCTGAGGATGGCTGTGGTGCTTTGCAGGACAGCCCTGGTCTTTGTTGTGAGTGTGACTTCTCGGCTCCAGCATAGAACCCTCAACCTACCAGCACAGCTCCTTCACCCCGCTGGCATAGACTTTCTGGCTTCCACCACTGACCTTTGGACCTTCCCAACATGGATCTGTAAAAGAAACTGCCGTGAGTCCTTCTTGTGGGCTCTAGACCTCCAGTTGGACTCATGGGAGGCATTGTCATGAACTCTGGGTCTTCATTTGGACTCATGTGAGACATTGCTGTGGGATTCAGGCCCTTGGCTGAATATTCTATGTCTTTAGTGATGTGGTTAGATTTCCTGCATTTTCTGGGGTGACCATCATAAAAATATTATAAACTCCATGTCCTAATTCTAATTGTTCTTTGTATAACCCATGACTACAACAACAAGCATTTCCAGATAAGGAATATGAAACCTAATTGCTGGGCATGATGGTGCACACCTATAATCCCAGCACATGGGAGACTGAGGCTAACCTGGGCTACATGGTGAGTTCAAAGCCAATCTGAACTACATAGAAAAGTGCTGGCTCAAAATAAATAAATAATAAAAAGAAAAACCATTGGGTAGTACACTTTAAATGGGTAAATTTTAAGGAATATGGATACTATATCATATAATTAGTAAAGCTCTCATAAAAGAAGTAACATGAGAAAAAATATATAAGATGAAGGCAGATAAAAGTCAAACCTCTTGATCATAACTAAAATGTGTTCACCAATAATTTATAAATGGCTTGACTAAATGAGAAGGCAGTACTGATATTCTTCCAAAGCAGAGTTCAGCAAATTTTTCTTGTGATAGACTGGATACAAAATATTTGGGGCTTTGCAGGTCAAGCGGTAGAATTGTAGACATTTTAAACATAGTCATATAAAAGGAAAGAACATATTTTTACTATTTTTTGATGGAATAAAAAATATAATAATCAAGTAGAGTTTATTATAATCCAGGTCTTCTAATAAGAATGGAATTCTTTCAGGGGAATAACATTTTGCTTAATCGAATGTTAAAGTTAGCATTTCCTGTCACCAAACTGATTGCAAATGACTTTCTGAAAAAAATTTTTTGCTGACTTGAAAGAGTTTGATATACTAATTTCCACAGGGATTCAGTAACAAAGCAACTCACATTGAGTTGCTTAAAACAACAGATACTCATGTTTTCACAGTTCTGGAGGGTGGAAGTCTGAAATCAAGGTGCTGGCGGGGCCATGCTCCCTCCAAAGGCTTTGGGGAGGAGCTTTCCTTTCCTTGTTCAGATTTTGGTAGTTGTAGGTATTCCTTGGCTCATGATGGCCTAGGTCAGATCTCTGCCTCTGTCTTCATCTGGCCATCTCCTTTCTATAACTATAGGTTACATCTCTTTTTACAAGAATACTACTGGTGATACCCTAGTTCAGCATGATCACATCTTAACTAATTATATCTGCAACTGATTATATCAGTTATTTCCAAATAAGGTCACATTCATAGGTACCAGGAGTTAGGCCTTTTGAAGGGAATCACAGTTTGACCCACGATGCCAATAGATGGGGAGAGAGTTCTGGAAGATCCATAGCCCAAAGATGTCAGGAATCCTTATTATACACTTTTATCATCAAAAAAGTGATGCTATTCATGATCACCAAGTTAGCTGAGTTCTTTTTTTTTTTTTTTTTTTTCCTGAGACAAAGTCTCACTAGGTAGTTCAGCCTGGCCTTGAACTCAGTAGCCCAGTTTGGGCTCAAACTCGGCCTTCTGAGTGCTGGGATTACAGGCATGTGCCCTCACACCTGGTCAAAGTAGTTTAGTTCTTACACTAGGGAGTAGCTACTACCCTGGAGCAAAGAGAGAGCTCGACCCTTCATGATATCTGTTTCCAAACACTTGGGAGACTTATTTTTTGTTTTAAAGCCCTCAGATATTAGATGCTTTTATGTAAAAATGTGTAATTTACTATAAGAGAAAAAACTCATTGAATTTTTCTTAGCCATTTTAAACTTCTGGGAAGCTTCATAATACATCTGAGATTTTAGAAAATGGGCTGATTTTTGTTTATTTATTTTGTTTCTGTTTTAAAATGATGAAATGTGAACAGATTCTAACAACATCCTACCAACACCACCAAAAGCTCACAATTTGAAAACTATCCCTGGTTGTGCCTTCGGGATCCAGGACACCTCAGTAAAGTTTGGAGGTTTAATGAGTTGTCTTATATGCCCTCCAAGTGCAGCTAAAAACAAAGCCAAACCTGGAGCTTAGCTTTTGTGAGAGAGTGGGCAAACTCTTGGAAGTAGACATGCTTCTTTGACCTGCCAGGCAGTTGTAAATGTTGTTCTTCCCAGTGGTCTTTGGACAGTGAGGTCAGTAGAGCTGTCTCAAGAGCATCTTTTTTTTTTTTATCACCTTGTCTTTAACTGAGCAATTTTTTGTATTTGAAGAAGTGCACTGTATTATGAAATCAAAATGTTCACATTGGAAGAAGCCTCACTTCACTTTCTCTTATTTAACAGATGAAGAAACTGGTTCAAAGTGGTAAGTAATTGAACATAAAACAAACAAACAAATAAAATAATTGAATAAAGATCATTCTCCCATTTTTTTTGACAGATGTATATTGAACAACCTCTGTACACCAGGTTGTGTGCTGGGCCCTGAAACCTAGAGGTGAACAAGGTAGACTATGTTCCTATCTTGTCAGGATAGTGGAGGAGGCAGAAAATGACCAACAATTTACACAGTCTGTGACGAATGTTATAAAGGCAAGTATGGGAGTTACAAGGTCCCGGGTCAGGGAAGGAGACTTGAAAGGCTGGCTTGGGGCAGTGGGGGCTGAAGGAGAGTCTGGGCTGATGAATCTGATGTCCAGTGGCCTGAGGTGGGGCAGAAAAACATTTTCAAGGAACAGAGAGAAGAGGTCATTATGTCTGGAGAACTATGCATCAGGATGACTTAGTTCATGACGAAATAGGAAGAGGAAGCAGGGGCCAGCTTTCACAGTGTGTTTTAACCATGTAGAGAACTTAAATTTTATCCTAAGAATACTGGAGAGCCCTAAAAGCTTCTGTGCAGAAGAGTATTATGATCAAAATTGATTTTAAAATATGAAAAAACCCTTACATGTTGAAAGACAGGTTGAGAAGGCAGGGCAGAAATGAGATATGACTATGTGTCTGAAAGTTATGATTGTTCAGGCAAAAATTAATAGTAGCTTGTGTAAAGTTTGTATCCATGGTGTCAGAGAGAAGTTACTAAATTAATGATTATTCACAAGTAGAATCTATGGTGTTTAGCAGGGCTGGGGCAGGGGGCACGCCTGTAATCCCAAAATTTGAAAGGCTGAGACAGGTGGATTGCCATGAGTTCAAGGCCAGCCTGAACTACATAGCAAGACCTTGTCTCAACAAAACCCAAAATAAAATTATGTGTAGAAAGGTGAATAAGGTGTCAAGAATGACTTTCAGGTTTCTGGCATGAGCAACTAGATAGAAAATGGTACCATGGAATGATACACAGAATATTGGAAGATCTCCAGGTTTAGGGTAGAAAGAGAAAAATTATAAATTTGATGTGGGAATGTTCAGTCTGAGCAGTTTGTAAACTAGCAAGCCAGTTGTGTCTCCAGCTGTAGATACAGATTTGGCAGTGGTTGTTGGGATACAAGGGGACCAGTGAATAATGCTCCCTACCTTCTGAGCTCAGAATCAACTGGGATATAAATATTAATCTTGGGGATCAGAATCCTCACTTCTTTATTGGGTAAACTGGGTTGTAGAATAAAGCTTTGATTTGTAGATAAGTTGGGCTTTTAAATATCTTCCCTTCTAAATTTGACTTATTAGCTCTCACCTGCAGACCTCCTTCCCTACTGCGGAGTAGGGCTTTGTCCAGTAACAGTGCATCATGTAGGAGACAGGACTAGATGTCTGCTACAGGGGCCGGTGGTTCAGATAAGGAGGGAGAGGCATTCGAGTTGCAGTGAGTCAACCCTGTGGGAAGGAGCAGCTTTCCAGCAGGAAGCAGAAGGTGCACTCAAAGCTGTAACTGAAGGGAGTTAAGCAAAGACATGATTTGCAGAGGTGTGGGCAAGGTTCAACAGCAAGGATTGCAGATGCTTCCAGGAACTAACACTGGTAAGTGCTGGAAGGCACAAGGGAAGGGAGCTGTTACCAGAACTGTCCAGGAGGGAGGCAGAGGAAAGAAGCTAATACCAAAAATGTTGTCCTCAGTGGCCGGGGTGGACAGGGTGGGGTCTGGGTAGATGATGCCTCGCCTGCTTGTTCTTCCCACCTCTGAACTTCCTCCCAGTGGCCAAGCCCTCCCAAAGCCAGAGGACTGTACTGGCCAGGGAATGTAGTCCGTTGCAGTCAGTGAGCTCAGGGACAAAGTGGGGCAAGGAAGGTGAAGAATCAGACCAAGAGAAAATAACCGGCATGGACGGGATGGAGAGAGGGCAAGATGTCTTACTGCACTGTCGCAACAGCAAATTCCTTGAGCGGAGAACTGAAACCACACTGCTGCCCTGCTCCAGCCTTTGTGACACTTCTCCGCCACCCACTTTCCCATACCATCCTCTCTTCCTTTGAGAGCTTCCTTCCAGCCCTGAGGGAATGTGAGCCTTTACTCCAAGAAGGCTCTGAAATGGGAGCCAAACAATTCTTTTATTAAATTAATAGTGTTCATTACATCCTGGAACACATCACTGTCCTATTTCCTCATCTCATATTTCCTCAGCTGTATTGTCCAAGCGACTCACCAGAAGATATGCAATGGGATCAGAGGATACTGGAAATGTATGACAGTATTATGTTTGACAATGATACAATGTCACTCAAATAATAGTGCCCCAAATAACCTTCTTCCATCACAGCATCTCACTGATTCTAAAATGTGGAAATTTTTTCCCCTTCACGTCTTAACCTTTCTGAAATTGGGATTCATTTTTATTACAGTCTCATCACCCAGGCTACAGTTACAAAGGAGTTGTCACAGCCCATGCCTGTGTTTCCCAACTGTCCCAAGGGGATCAGCAGCTTGAAGGAAAGCCTTGTAAACAGACCGGTTCATTCTTATAAAATGCTCAATCACTGGGGCTCTTGGTAGCACAGAGGGTGCCACTATTTGAGACACACACAGACTGCTCTGAGTTAAAAAGTGATCTGGTCATAGAGACAGACTAATGGTTGCATGGACTGGGTAAGGAGGAGGCACAGAGGAGGAAAGTCTCCTAATGGGTACAAGGTTTGTTGAAGGGGAGGTACCAGAAATTATTCTGTAACAAGTAGTGGTGATGCTTGTAAATTTTGTGAATATACTTTTAAAAACAACATTGAATCATTCACTTTAAAAGGATGAATTTTATGGTATATGGATTACATTATAATTTTTAAAAAGTGATGAATGTGGAGGGAAGCTGAATGATGGACAGGTGGGAACTCTGTACTATTTTTGATTTGTATCTAAAATGATTTCAAAACAAGAAGCTTTAAAATACTTTTGGAATGCCTTCAGAAATGGAGGTTTCATGTATGAAATGCTACATTCAGGGTATGTTATAGATGTGTGAATTATCTGGTTGGGGAAGATGATATTCGATAATAGCTCTTTTCCAACTTTAAAAACAAAAATGATTTATAATACTTGGATTTTTGAATATAAAGAACTACTAAGAATATTTTTGTTATTTTGCTTCTATTTCCCCTTTTATGTATGCAGAAAGACAACATATGATTAAAAATCTGTAGCTCAGTAAGTCTAAAATATTTGTTTAAAATAAACATTTTAAGTGACAGAAAAGCATTTTGTCAATATTTAATTAGTAGTTTTTTCCCCTTGTTGGCAGTATACTAGATGTTACAAAATATAGTATTTCATCCCCAAAGAGCTAATCTCCAGACCTAATCTTTTTGCTCTTGTAAGGTAAATACCACGGATGTTAAGATCCACAATTATCTCTTGCACAAACTCTCATCCTGTTTAGCCTCAGTCCAGGGACCTCAGTGAGTGCCTGGGAAGAGCAAGAGTCCTTCAGCAGCTACAGCTAAATTCTGTGTATTCTACTTTTAGAGCCCAAAGGGTTAAGGGGACATAGAAGATTATCCCAATATCAGCCCCACACCCAAGAAACTTAAAAAGCATGAGCTGTGGTCCCTACAGAAGTTAAATCAGCTATGTCAGTCCTGATTCTAGGTTGTCAGCTGCGTTAAGCAAAGGAATTTATCCGAAGCCCATTGGATAGCTGGGAAAATAACAGGGAAGCCTGGAAAACCTGATTCTAAATGACATGACCTACAGATGCTGTTCTGGTGAGTTCTCTGTTGAGTCTCAATCTGTGCTTCACTGGCCACTGACTCAAAGTCTAGGGAAGGTGCATTTAACTGACTGAGACTTGGTCACACAATTGCAAGAGAATCTACTGCTTCTACTAAAGGAGACAGACTCTGTTTCCCACCAAGACTCTTAAGTCAGGGGAAGAGGTTCAGTTGGTGGATAGCCAAACTCCTATGAATGTCCACTTCACCCATCAAAATAAAGCCCCTGGACTCCCAGCATATACACACAGTACTGGCATTAGCTAATGACCCTAGCAGAGGTCCAGGAATATCTGAGGGAAGGAGAGGAGACAGAGAGGCATTTTTTTAAAGAGGGGGAATCTATTAAAGATAGTGGCCTTGTCTAAATGCCTCTTGACCCATGGCCAGTTTTCCATAGTTCTTGATCTGTGAACTTCACACTCTGTTGGGAGAGATATTTCACTAAGAGATTGATCATAGCCTACATTTACCATATCACAGTTGGAAATCAAAAACTTCTTAGGCTCTTCAAAATTTAAAAATCTTCGATTATTCTCTAGAACTTACTCTAGACTCCTTGTTTCTCTAGTCTATGTTTTAAATCCCTTAATTTCCATCTCCTGTGTTTTTGCCTGTTTTCTATTGCTATAACTGAAAAATTTATAAAGAAGAGAAATTTATTTCTTATAGTTTTGATGACTGGAAAGTCTAAAATCAAGAGCCTGCTTACCTGTGGGGACTCTCTGCAAAATTACAAGTGGCACAGGGAGTCATGTGTCAGACAGAACAAGCTTGCCAGGAAGAGCCCACTTTATAATAATGCCATTCTTGTGATAACTCATTAATCCACTCATCTGTAAATTACTGATTACCGCCTAAGTGTCCCACTTTTCAGATGCCATTAATGTGTGACTTTGATGGTTAAAATTCCAACACATGAAATTGAAGGGATATATTCAAACCATAACACCCTTTGTCTCTGGTAAGCCAAGGACACAGGCGCATGTCCTCATATAAGCAACCATGGTAATTCTGTAATGCCATGCTGATTTTTTGGACAGTGCAAGGAGAAGCCATGATTTGCAGAATTTCCAGTTTTCTTGGTATAAAGTCCTCCCAGGGCAGAAGCTTTCAAGCTGCTGAAGTTGTGACTTACAAAAATCTCTGAATATTTATCACCTTTTCTGAACCCCTGTCATCACTGTTTCTTGGCTAGAATTTCTTAGGCCTATGATAGCTCTCCTAAAGCAGTTTTCTCATTTGTTTTATCTTGAGACTAACAATAGATTCTTGCTGTTACTGTTCCATGAGGGCAGTTCTGTGTTTTGTTCATGGTTGTACTTCCGGTGCCTGGTGCACTCCCCGCCTGTGGAACACTCTCAGTTCCTATTTGTGATGGTGGTGGTTCTGAGGCTCTCCCCTTGGGTCCATCGAGGATAAATATTATCCACCCTGTACAGAACCATAGGCCATATTTTTCCTTTTTTTTTTTTCTTTGCTATTGAAGCTGTGTCACTGGCAATAGAAACTTTCCTTATATCTGTCTTTCTCAGCAAGGTGGAACATTCCTCTCATCACCAACCTGCCTCAGTCCCACATCTCTTTTTAGGAAGATGCAGCCAAGTTCTCAACATTTTACCTTGCTTCGTCAGTGTATCGTTTCCTTCCTTATCACATGTATAGTACAGCCAGTATTGTTGGTTGTACTAACTAGTGTCTTCCTTTTTATTTCCCTTTGCTTTTGAGTCAAGAGGATTGTTTTCCTGATAGACTCCTTGTATTGTCTTGTTGGGTCCACCACAGTGAGTGATGTCCTTGTGTGTCTGCTTAAAACACGGCTGTGGAAATTAATCTTGTCTTCTTTATCTTTCCAGGATGGTGTTGCTCTACTGGGCCAAAATCTGATCAGGCCTGGAAATCTACCACTGTTCTGCCTGGTCACCTGGAACTTCCCCCCAAATCTCCCAGGTATGCACCCTCAAGGTATATGCCATGCTCACAATCCATGTGCGATAATGGAACCGTGTAGAAAATCACTGGTAAATGCTGCAAGTGTTCTATGCAGGTATTTTCATATCTCCTCCTTCAAACCTGGCCACAGTTGTGTGACGGCCTACTACAACTGTGCAGTCTACGGAGGGTGATTCCCCAATTAAATGTATTGTTGGCTCCTTATCTGACCTTTAAGAGGGTACTTCTAAAGAACTTCCTGGAACTGCACTCCCTGGTTAAAGGTGGTGAGGGTGTGGAGATTATTCTAGTCTGTTCTCTGAATCTATCTTCCTTCTATTAGAGTTCTTTGGACCCAATCAGCTAACAAAACAAAACAAAACAGTCTCTAATATCTTCTTTGAGAGGGTCATGTCCAAGCATAACTCCTTTCTCATTTCATACTATCCTCACCTGACGTACATGATCAAACCTTTTCTTTGGGGCTAGGGATATAGCTTAGTGGTAGAGCCCTTGCTTAGCATGTATGAGTCCTTGTGTTTGGTGCTCTGCGCTTCAAGAAAACAAAAAACCAAACTAGCTAACCAAACAAGCCAATAAAAATTCTTCCCTGAGGAAATTTTCTCTCTCCTTGGCAGTTGTGATAAAGCTCAGAGTAGGTAATCAGAATGGACACTGTCTGAAAACAGGTAAGGTATATTCCTGACTGAATGCCACAACCCGGCTCCTTTATTTTTCTCTTTACAACTGTTCTCTTTTATAACTCCATGCTCAAAAATTTTAAACCAACCCAGCTTTTCCTTGACACGTCATGCTCCTAGAACAAGCTTTTTCCTATCCTTCTTAGTCTTTGGTTTTACTAATGTTCTCATTAATGTCCCTCAAATGACCTACCACCTATAAAATAAGAGACCCTATTCTTCTGTTCATTGATAAAAATCTGCTGCCCTCCATAGTTGAGCCCCCCAAATCTGAGTCTCTGATCAAACCATGGATAGGCTTAAGTAATAAATTTAGAAATTTGAGCAGTGTGGTGGGGTTTGAGTGTGATTCTAGGTCTTTGTAAGTTAAGTCATATGGAATGAGGAGATTAATTTCACCATTATTTTCTTCTCAGCCCTGAAACTGGATTCAGTTCAGCATAATATAAAGAGGAAGAAATTTTGAGGCAATTGATTTAATGCACCTAAGGCTGGGGCTTCATTCACCCTAGTATGTTCTAACCCAGAGATTCTCAACTGGTTCTCAGAGCAATAAGCATGAACATCTCCTGGGACTTGTTAGAAATGCAGGTACACGGGCCTCATTCCAAGCCAACTGAGTCAGGCATGGGAGCTCAGGAAACTGTATTTTAATAGGCTTCCTTGGTGATTCTTATGCACATTAGAGTTTGAAAACTATAGCTCTAACCCACATGGACCTTAGCTTCTAAAGATCTGAGAAACACTGAAAAAGCAGCAAAAAATGATCCCAATCACAAATATCTAAAAAATTTCTTCATAGAAGCTGAGCATGTTTTAAGTGATTGAACAACTCATCCCCCTATTGGGCGCACCTGCTGAAATCTATAGATTGCCAGTCTGTATCTGTGTACACACAGCTTGTAAAGGCCTAGGTTTGCTGAGGCCCTGTGACATCAGTCTCATAGAATGTTCCATCTGAATAAAACCAAGCAGCTAGAAGCCCTGTGTTTATTAAAGCTAAGAGGCCTCCTGTCCCAGCTTTACTTGAAGTATCTTTCTCTTAAGTCTCTCAAACCTTGTCCTTATGGCTGGTCCTCAGACTTTCCTGATTTGTAGGCCAAATGTAGGGTTTGAAGTTGGTGATAGATACACAAACTGCTGAGTGAGAGCCAACTGAGAAGTAGAACTAAGCCATAGCTATGGATCAGTATATCATATTTATTGCTGATAACATTGAATTGGAAAATGCAACTGGGAGTCTGCAGCTACCCTTGGGCTTCCTAATTCCTCCCCCTGAATTGAATCTGCCTACCCAGCTGTGGGTCCTCCTCGATGTGGGCAATGTCTGGTCTGGTAGCCAGAGCCAGCCCTTTGAGGGCCAGTTTGGCTCTCTGGTGTTTGTGTGGGCTCCTCCAACTTCCACAATCAGCTCATTTATTTGGTCTTTGGAGAACAGTTTTAAGTGGTGGGGAGATGGCCAGGGGAATGGCTCTAGGACCATTCCCTCCTGGGGTGGATGTGAGGATGGAAGAGTATTTGAGATCATTGGGAAATTCCAGAATGAGAAGAGAGGAAGGTCAGGATTGAGGCTTGGGCAAAGCTCATATTTAAACATGGTTTCAAGGAGGAAGCTCCAGGCAAAGAAACTGAGAAGAGAGGTCAGAGAGTAGGAGGAGGAATACCAGAACCTGTGGTGTCACTGGGGCCAGGGGAAGAGCATTTGAAGGAGAGAGTGATCAGGAGGGTCAGAGTTTCCTTAGCGGGTGAGTTTATATGAGGAACAAAAACCATTCCTTGGATTTAGCCATCTGGAACCACTGATGATCTCACTGAAGGGTGGGAAGGGGAACTGAGCTTTGGGGTAGTTACCGGAGGGCAGTGTGGTGTCCAGGGGCAGGGTTTTCAGAGAACACTGGAGGCTAATGCGTGTTTGGAAATTGATGAGGAAGGGTAGCACGTGTGCTATTGGCAGGTGTGTGGGGAGGGAAGTAGACTGGGCCCATGGAGCAGGCGGTGCCTTGGGTGCAGGGCTGCATCGGTTCATCTGGAGCATCTTTCCCTGAATTGCACAAAGCTGAGGTGTGAGCTCATAGCAGCCCTGGATCAGAGAGATTCTGGGACACACAAAAAAAAAAAGAGGGAAAAAAGGGATAGTAGGTCACTGCAAAACTGAGGGCTCCAAGTTTAGAGAAAGGTCCAAAGCTATCCTAGGGAAGGGGTGTAATGGTGTTTCCTCGCTTTAAGACTTTCCTTGTGTTTTGGGAAGAACCTAATTATCTTAGCACCCATTGGAGAAGTATTTAAATCCTAATCTGTTAAATTGACCAGAAAACAATGGTCCTACTCCTCCCTAAAACAATGATGCCCCCCTCTTAGTTCCCTGGGATTCTCCCTTTTCTCTAAGGGTGAACAGACTCTGAAGATAAAAGCAGCTTTAGTCTTCAGGATTGGAGCAAGTCTCCCTGGACCACCTGGTGGTCTCTCTCCCCTCCCTGTTCTCAGAGCCTGTCTTCTCTAAGAGCTGGTCTTTAGGCAGTTTTTATAACCATATTTATAGTTATAGTATCTTATTTTTAATTAACTACTGTAACTTCAAACCATGATATTGCAGAAATATCCCCACTGCTGATTTCTCAGTGATAAACTCCTCCCTGTTAATACAGTCCTCTTACAAGTTCCTAAACCACGTATTATAGGCCTACATTTTGGGAGACCATAAGTGGACTTGGAAAAAAGTATTGGGCAATTTTTCTAAGGATCTCTTAGTTTTTGTTTTCTTTCTTTCTTTCTTTCTTTCTTTCTTTCTTTCTTTCTTTCTTTTTTTTTGTCTTTTTTTTGTCTTTTTGAGACAGGGTCTCTCTATGCAGTTCAGGCTGGCCTTGAGCTCACTTTGTAGCCCAGGCTGGTCCCAAACACGCAATGATCCTGCCTCAGCCTCCCGAGTGCTGGGATTTCAGGCATGAGCCACCATGCCTGGCTTGTCTTACTTCTTAATATATTTGTTTTTCTGCAATATTAATTAAATCTTACCATAAAAATGTATATTACTATGAAGGTATATTTAGTTTAAATTAGAATTTAAATAAATTGGGTTTTTTGCTTAGTAAAAAGTTTAAGTACATATACATACACATTAATATGTGTATACTTATAATTTTGACAGACTATTATATCTGAATGTTAATTTCATAATTTTGAAAAACTGTTATATCTGAAAAGCAACCAGTTTTTTTTTTTTTTAAACAAACCATTACCTTTAGGGTTACCCTCATTCTTATACTTCCTAGATTTTAATAAAATTAAATAAAATAGTTGCATTTCTTTAGAAAACTGACTGCTGAAAATTGCTTAAACATTATGGTGTAAAACACATTTTGCTAAAATAATATTTCTCTGAATTTATATAATAGACTGAGATTTTTGTTAAAAGCCCAGTGAATGTCAGTAGAATTTTTAATGCTGTTTACTAAAAAGAAAAAATATGTAATATACAATCTAATGTAAGAGAAGATGTCTATAAGTAGATTCATAAAAAGAATACAGAGATGATTTTCAAATTAAGCATATCTTTATTTTTAATTTAGTGTTTGATAGACTTCTGGCATTAGCAATCAAAATGAAATCATGGAAAATGCAATTAATATAAGTATTAACTACACCAAGGCCCAAAAATATGCCCAAACTAATAATCAGTTTAATGTAGACATTTGTCCTTTTTCTGCTCAATATTAGCATCTTTAATAATAAACATAATATTTTACTATATTTCATGGCTTTCAATATAATTTGGTAACTAAATTCTCTTTTAAGTCCTGTAGGCTTTTACTGATACATCTGGGAAATCATTTACCACAGTTCCTAACAGTGACTTTGGAGCAATACTGTTTTAATTACTCGCAGAATTTTTTATTATTTTCTCTAACATAGAAACACACAAGGGGATGGAATCTTTTAGCGTCTTATAATGAGCATATTTTGTAATGAGAAAAGAATGGTTATGTTTCCACCTGTCATGTTGGTTTATGTATCTCTGCTGTAGTCAAAGTGAGCATTTGAAAAAATCTTTAACAAATTTGCACATTATTCTCTGGTGTATTATATATATTTTCACGGCATATATATTTTTAACATCATGTACTTCATTGCAACTATTTATCATCCCATTACCCTTCGCAAACCAGAGCAATTTTACTCACAGTGTCCATGTACATGCTGTGGACTGGCGTCTTCCTCTTCTGCGGAGGAAGGGCTGCGTGACATGCCCTCTGCAAGCCCTTCTAATTCCCCGGTCCTAAGGCCGTGTGCTTGGGTCTCAGAAGTAAATAAACTGCTGAAGGAAAAAGTCAAGATTGATGCCAAACATTTATTTTAAGTTGGCCTAAAGATAATTTAGGGATGTAAACTACTATTAAATACACACATTGTTATCAAATAGCTAGATTATAAATGGCTACATTTTGGATACTTTAATAAGTCAATAATTTTAAGTTAATAGAAATTTCATGTTCCTGGTATTTGAAGAGAACTGAAGGGATAAATATAATGTGTTTTATTTTGTTTTGTTTCAAGACAGGGTCTTGCTATGTAGTTCAGGTTGACCTTGAATTCACTATGTAGCCCAAACTGGCCTTCAACTCCTCCTGCCTCAGCCTCTTGAGTGCTGGGATTACAGGTGTGCACCACCATGCCCTGAGACAAATATAATGATTTATTATCAGAAAATGAGTAGAAGAAATTACTTCATTATAAAAGAGAAACTATGACAATCAAAATTATCCCTGAGACAGCCAGAGACTTTAAACACTGTTGTCTTAGAAAAAGTTATTGCAGATGTATTATTCTATCTACCGCATAACACTTACGTCCAGCTCTTTTTTTAGCAGATAAAATATGACACTGGGATGTAATAGGCTTGAAACCAATATAACAACAAAATGGCAGGGATTTATGTATAGATAAAAACAACTTTTAATGAGATTCAGGCACTTCTTTTGTAGGGGGTTCAAGGAAAGTTGATCTTTGTGAAAGTCCAGTCTAGAGTTAACGGGGCCTTGTGGAACTTTAACACAGTCCTAGTCTCCTGTGAGGCCTAGGAAGGGGCTGGCTGCCTCCTGTCCTGGGCATGGGGAACTCACGACATTGACATACAGCAGGTCTGTGCCCAGGAACGGTGCATTGGTTCCCAACAGCTCTGTTGTATGCAGATGCCAAGAGAGAGGAACCAGGATGGCTCCTGGTAGATATGTAACAATGTATATAATCGGGATGAGGGATAAAGGGGGAGATGGAAATGAAAGAAAATAAAGAGTGACCTTTTACTACCCAAAGATTTAATGATGATGATTATGTGCCACAAACTGAAGAACAGGAGCTGGTGGTTCAATTAAAAATGCATGCATCATCTATGCATAAATAAGATATATACAAGGAGAACAAGATTGGTCATCAAGTAGGTTTGTTTTTACTTTTCACTCATGAACTTTTCTATTCCTGCTTTCCTAACTGCCTTTCCCCCTTTTAGGCTGTCCCCCTGGTGGCCCAGCCACTTATCCCTGTGACCTTCTCTCCAGGCAGCATCCTATAAGGTCCGCATAATCCTTTCTTCCCTCTCAGCACTTCTCTGCTCTTGGTTTCATCTCCTAGAACTGGCAGATACCAGCCTTAGGCCTGGACAAAAGGCCCTTGTCCTGAGTCCTGCATGTTAGAGGGCTCTGCTCTTGCCATGTCCCTCTCATGGGGAAAGGGATTTCTTAGGGCCAAGGGGACACACTGCCTCTCCCTGCTAGGAGTGCGTGCTCTCCTTTATGGTTACATTCACAGAATCTGAGATCTCAGTAGTCCAGTCCCCCAACAGATGTGTTGGGGAGCTCCAGTCCTTTTGAGGGCTCCTCCTGAGATAAACACCCAAAACCCAGGTGGCCAAGAGGTAGCTGTACAGAGTTTGGAGGTGTAGACTGGGCATCCACATTCATGTGCAGGAGGCCCCTACGGTCCAGCCAGGGTGGGAGGTCAATGGAAACTGGATGTGGGCCAGGTGTGGGCCCTCCCTGTGCTACCACTTCCAGCAGAGAAGCTAAAACACTGAACAATTCTAAATTCGAACCCAGCTTTCCAGGTTATGGTCATGGTAGGAGACTGGAACACCTGTACTGCAGGCCTCATTGCAACTCTTGCCCAGCAAGTACAAGGGCCTGTCTTGGATTGGACTTTCTGCATTCCAAATGGATATGTGGGGTTTTGATGGGTGATACTTAAAGCAGCTTAACCCAAGGGAGAGCTATCTGGAGCAGAACATAGCAAATACTGTGGCCCATGGGTGATACTGAAGATTTTGGGTAGCCCCTAAAATCACACCAGGTGAGTAGGTGGCCCACCTGCCTTTGGCAGCTGGTCCTGGCCAGAGAATCAGTCATTCTGTTGTCACTGCTGTGTGTAGATGAGCAAAGCAAACTTCCTTATGTGATTCTGTAGCTCTCTGCACTCCCTCCATCCTCTCCCACCTGTAATGTGAAACGTGCTATTTACACTGGCTGGAAGTAGTGTATGGTTCCTTAAGACATGCAGCTAGATGATGCAAATGTGTTGTGGGGAAGCTCTGATGCAGTGTAAAAGAAGCTCCATTAGTGATGAAACCAGGCAGAAGGACTTTTTCCATAGGAGGAGTGGTGAACCTTGGAGGATCAGAGAACACAGGAAGAAACCTGGTCCAGGACATAATTGGGGCAGGAAAGACCCAGGGCAAGTCCAGTTCCTGTGGATCATGCATTCTTCTCAGCCAGTGACCTTTATTTGTCTTCTTCTCCTTCCCTTTTCCTCACCTCCTCTTGCAGGCTGCCATTCACCATTCTCCTCTGTGTTTTTAAGGAGGTGTATTAAGGATTAGGAAGAGATTATTGAGCCAGGCATGGCTAGTGTCTATGAAACATAACTTTCAGAAATGAAGGGGAAAACCAAAACTATTTCCCTTTTCAAGTAAGTTGAGTTTTTCTCAGGCCAAAGAACTCTTGGGGATTTCCCCCAGGATCTCTCTTCTCCAAGGATGTTTATTTTTAATTTATGAGTAATGACCAATCCATTCATTAAACCAACATTTCCTGAGCTCAAATTAAAAGCAAGCACTGCTTCAGGTGCTGGGAAAGATGGAGGGAGTTGAAATGACCAGAAGTGACAAAAATCTTCTTCTTACACCCTGTATATTTACTTGGGGGAACAAGCAGTACCCAAGATAAGTAGCAAAAGCAAAAATGTGTGTGCATGTGTGTGAGTTAGGTGATGAGAAGTCCTGAGGGAAAATAAAGAGTGAAGTGTAGTGTGACCAAGTAAAGTCTTTCTGAGAAGGTGACATATAAGACAATACCTGAACAGAGAGGAGAAGAGACTTCGATATCAGCGGGTGGATCATTCTTTGCATAGAAACTGGCAAATGCAATGGCCAGAAGCAAGAGTGTACTTGGAAAATTTTAAGGGTCAATATGCAGGCCAGTGTGACTCAATCAAGAACAGGATGAGCTGGGCATGGTGACTTGTACCTATAACCCCAGCACTCTGGGAGACTGAGGCAGGAGTACGGAAAGTTCTAATGCAGTCAGGTGATTTAGTGAGACCCTGGAGCCCTGGATGTGAAGGCCCTAGGTTCAAAGTTTGTACAAAAAAAAAAAAAAAGTGAACTCCACTAGCATATGTGGGTAGATAGGGGTTGGGCCTCAAGGAGGTTTTTTGTTAAGACTTTTTTTTTTTTTTTTTTTGTCTTTTTGAGACATGATCTTGCTGTGCAGTTTAGGCTGGTCTTGAGCTCACTTTGTAGCCCAGGCTGATCTCGAACTTGCAACAATCCTCCTGCCTTAGCCTCCCGAGTGCTGGGATTACAGGTGTGTGCCACCACACTCAGCCTTGTTAGTATGTTGATTCATTCATTCTTTTTTTTTTTGTCTTTTAAAAAAATGATTAAAGAGGATAAAACAGAATAAAACCAATGAAAAAACAATCCAGTGTAAAAGATACAGGACTTCAAAACATTACGAGATCAACAATAGTTACCATAATGCCTTTTGATGTCTTCAAAATAGCTGCAGGTAACTTCAGACATAGTAAAAATCAAACAGAACAGAATAGAATATGAACAATAAAAACAAAACAATGAATTCAATAAAGGACTTCAAAACAAGCCAAGAGTGAATCCAAAATGGCTACCATAATATATCCTACTAACTTTGCAATAGGTGTTCCTGCCATCAGATTTGACATAATCAAACACAAGAGAATAAAACCCAGCCCAAAAAAACAAGGGAAATGATATAGGAGCTCAAAACAAGACCATAGGGAATCAACAGTGGCTGCAACCCTCAGAAGGAGATTCCCCCTGACCAATGTCACACTGCGTACTGATATCCTCTGAACCTATGATCAGACCGCTGGCCCTAGACCTGCAGTGTTAGTGGAGCACCAAAGCACCACAGCCACATGTGAGCCCAGACAGTTTCCAAAGCATAATTACATACATGTTATGTTCAAAAAATACAATGGATGCTTGAATATTTTAAAACTGTATAAGACACATGGCCATGACTCTCACTCAAAATACTTCCCCTCACATTCAACAGTTATTCTAACATTTTTGCAGCTTTCTAAAGCAGTTCTCCAAGTCCTCTTATGTGTCTCTAGTTGTGTGTCCTGGCTGCCTTGACGGCCTGAATCAATTCAGAACATTTACTTTTCATGGTCATTTTGACTTGGGAGAAGAGCCTGAAGTCACACGGTGCCAGACCCAGTGACTAAGGTAGGTAAGGACACACTAATGTGTGCATGAGCATTTTTCTAGGTGCAAAAATGTTCTTCAGATCTCAATGTGATGGCACATGCCTGTAATCGCAGCACTTGAGAGGCTGACGCAAGTGGATTGCTGCAGATTTGAGGCCAGCCTGAGCTACAAAGTGAGTTCAAGGCCATGTTTCAAAAAAAAATTCTTTACACAACTGTTATGATTTTTGATAGAAACTGAATACATTATATATTGTAGGAAAAATATTATTCATTGTGGTTATCATTGGATTATGAATAGTTTTGATGTTTTCAGTTTTGATTACCTGCATTTTTCCCTCCAATAATCAAAAGTTGAGAAATATGAGATATGAAACACAGACATCCTTCTCCACATGCAGTTAAGACCTTAATACTAAAGTAATTAACATCGAGGATGAGAGGTGTCAGGCTTGCCAGGAGTTTGGAAATGCACATTTTTGCTGGGCTTAGAAGCCCACCCCTGTGTAGCGGGTGCCCAGGTAGCAGTTCTGGTTACGATTCTTGTACTTTTGTTTCTTAGAAACAGCTGGTCACTGTGATACATAGCTGGTCATGATGATGCATATTGTAAGACCCAATCCTCAATTGACAAGCCATTTTGCCTCTGTACTTCCTGCTTGCTTATCCCGTGTAAGCCCCAGACCACCGGAGGTCAGGGCCTGCTATTTTGGAAATAGTTCAGATTAGTGCCCATCAATGTAAAATAAATTTGCCTCCAAATTCTGGGTGTCATTTCAGTGTTTCTGCTTGCTGCTATAATGGCTATAATGCCAGTACTCAGGGAGGATGAGGCAGTAGGGTCTCAAGTTTGAGCCCAGGCTGGGCAGCTTAGCGACTTGGGGAACCCCTGTTTCAAAAAGGGTTGGGAGTGCAGAAACAATACCAACAATAGCAAAAAAAAACCTCAGCTGGGCATGGTGGCACACTCCTCTAATTCTAGCACTTGGGAGACTGAAGCAGGAGGATCGCTGCAAGTTCAAGGTCATTCTGGATTCAAGCCAAGCCAGAATTACATATCAGTGTCTCAAACACAAAAAGCACGGTTTCTTGGCCAAACAAGGGCTGTTGACCTAGACACTCTAGGATAGGCCCAGAAATCAGCTTTCATGTACTTTCCACATGATTCTGATGCATAGTGACATTTGACAACCAGAGCTCCAAATAATAACCAAAAACCAATTTGGCAGATCCTTAAGAGATTCCACTAGGGAATAGGCACTTTGCTAAACTTGGCTTTTGTCCGCCAGTTATCTTGTCCTGAATCAAATCTTTACTGGTAGTTCTTTTTTTTAAAAATCATATTTTATTGGTACATTTTAAATATGCATAATGATCACATTCATCATAGAGAATTTGTACCTTACATAATGTAACTCATTTCTTTTTTCTCATTCCCCTACCCTTTCTTCAACCCTCCCCATTTGCAAAAGCTTTGTCTCTTCTTTCCCTTCTTTTCTCTCTCTCTCTTTTTTTTACTTTTCCCTTCTGATCAAGTGTAATATCTGTTTTTGTTGGTATATTAGTAGCTCTCAACCTTGACTAGGGAGCTTTTTAAAATGCTTATGCCTAACCTGGGTATGCTGGCATGTGCCTGTGACCCCAGCAGCTAGGAGGCTGAGGCAGGATCACTGTACAGTCAAGGCCAGCCTTTACTGCATAGTGAGTTCAAGGCTAGCCTGGCCTACACAGTGAGACCTTGTCTTAACACCCATCTACCCCCTGAAAAAGCGTATGCCTAGATGTCTCCCAGACCATATTCATTGCACCCTTTGTGGATGGGTCCCAGGCATCCAGGTGCTTCTGATCACACCAGAGCCAATTTATAAACTCTATTCTATTTTCAGGTACATTTGTGGTTGAGACAGATGATTGTTAGCACCTGGCTTCACATTCTTTCAGTTGTTTCCTGCAGGCTCTCTGAAGCAGAACCTCGGCCTCTAGTGACTGCTTGTCCAGATCAAAAGGTGTTTCCTGCAAGACAATTTGGTCTTGTCTCAGGTACGTCTGTGGACCACAGTGCACCAAAGCTGTACGCTCCCTCCCGCAGGAGCACGGGCTGGCTTCCTCAGCCACACATCAAACATCAAGTCTGCTGCTCAGGCCAGATGCTAAGGAAGATAATGTGTGTTAAACTCCCAGTTCAGCGCACAGAGAAAATGTCAAGGGATGTGAGTGACCCTTACCTTTGTTATCTAAAGTATATAGGTCTCCTTTAAGTTCACAAAATACCTGTCTGGAAGACTCATGTTGAATTCCGTCCCCCAACTTTCATGCAAACTTCAGGAGGAACCACTTACCTATATTTGTGAAGGATGTTCTAAGTCAGTGGTTTTTAAAATTGTGGTTTAGGGGGCACAACAGGATGGACAGCACAAACAGTGTCACCTGGGATTTTGTTAGACATGCAAACTTGTGAGCTCCACCCCAGGATGACTGTACGAAGAACTCTGGAGTCGTGGCCCAGACATCCAGATTATTGTGGCCTCCTTGTGATTCCGGTGCATGCTCAGGTTTGAGACGACAGCTCTAAGCCTTTGTTCTCAAGTGTGGGAGAGAGGCAGAAATTCAGGCTCTGCCCCACCCTACTGAATTAGAACCCGCAGGTCTCTCAGACGCACAGTAGTCTTTAAAGTACCACTCTGAACTCTCCCCCCCCCCCCCCCCCCCCCCCCCCCCCCCCCCCC